>JAITYZ010000285.1:0-18606 GCA_027744595.1 Paronellides praefectus | reverse complement strand
ATTTTCAGTGCTTATAATAATATTACAACTATACAGCATGCTTAAATTCAAATTGCTTTTTTCTGTGACTGTCAAAAAGACAAATTGAGAGAGTTTTTGGTAAATTTTACAATAAAAATTCCTCTAAAATAATAACAAAATAACTGGTGATAATTTTGGGATGATTCTCTGGAGGAGATAAACGTATAACGTAGATATTTATGTACATAATAATATGTGTAAACTCTACCTTATTTCAGCATGGCCATTTTTAATGCTACATGTCCCCACATGTCTTGTCTTAACATCTCACATGTATATAAGGTATAGTATATGTTGAGGTTGTAAAACGCAAAGCGCATGTAAAAAGTATTAAAAAACTCAAATGCAACAAGCAAATACCAAGTGTTAATAACGCCGGCGACAAAATGAAATATTGCATCGCGGCCGCAATCTTTACAAAAGATCATCTTTCTTCTTTTTTTGTGTGATGCGCCCCCAAAATAAAGCCTCTGTTTACATGAATACGACAAGGAATCAACACCTTGTCTGCATGTACAGTACAAAGTACAAGTCGAAGTCATTCTGCACAGGTAAAACGTAGAGTGAATTTTACAAAATGAAAAATGTTTCTTTACCAAAAAAATGTTTAAATAAATATGTAATTTATTTTTGCTTTCTCGCACACATTTATAACATTATAAAAAATTAATTTGATTTATCTGTTAATTGTTTTTGAAAAAAATGATAGTAAATTATACCCATCACAAATCATAATTTTGTTTCTAGTGTGTATTGAGTGTATGGTGGATTTATTTCAAAAAGTTGTGTCGATACTGTATCTAATTGCACTAACTTGTAAATTATATCATAAGATCAGATTCAATAAAAAGTTGATAATTAGAAAAGTAGATATCCTTTTTTTGCTGCTCGTTGAAATAGTAGTGTGGTGGTAAAAGATAATGAGAAAAAAAACTTGATCTGTTCTTGTAGACAAGTCATTAATTTCTTTGAAAGTCACTTGCACATCATACTTATCGATCGGCTACCTTTGCTCGCTTCACTTTGAATCATGTAGACAAATTTTATGTGCATTTTTACAAGAAACTGTGCATAATCAATAGACAAAAGAGAGGTACATAGTTGTAGCATCAGTCATAGATATATACCTTATTATTGTGCTATACAGAGAACCAACAGGTTACTCCTTTTTACAGCCTTTCGTTCTACTAAAAAATATATTACTATATTGTGTAGAGCACATTCTTCGTCCATTTTCAACAAAAAAGACACAAATCTGATTATAAAATATAGTTTACTGGTAAACCGAAAAATCAAGACAAAAAAAAACTGGACGAACACAAGCCAACTTTTCTGGTTATTCCACAAACTTGCAGGAAAATGCAAGATCAGCAGAAGACCAGCTAAGAACATGTCCATTCCATTATGCATTACCAACATTTTTGTCTTTGTAAATATGTTTTTGCATTTAGTAAAAGCTCCAAAACCACAAAAATTTTAGAAACGCAGTTTTACTGAAATAGTGTAAACATGTGTAGGGAGGGATGCAAGATATTTAGATCTTTTTCAGTTGGAAAATATAAGTTTTTCCATGTATAATTTACTTTTTACCTTTGAAACAATTTGTTTGCGCATTATATTATTATAGACATAGCTAATGGTTGTGCATTTGTCTCACCAAGTCATATACATCCTCCTGTGATTATGATTACTGGAGTGATATGGACTCCATATTATGGAGTATTATTTCTTTTTGCAAATATTACATACCTAGTCTCATACGTCTCATCATCCCATTATATTATATATTATTTATCAATATCATCATCCACAAGACCAACGGGCTCCTACTTGATGACGATGATGATTAGATGGGAGTACCTTGTGAAGGGTGTTTTGTTGTTACACACCTGAACCTACAGACAAACCACCACACTGGACATTTTCTCAATTGTTGTTCTTCTCTCTCTCCTCTTTCTTGATCAACCTTGATGATAATACTAGTAAACTAAATGCAAAAATTCTTCCTCTCGTGGCAATCGTTGTTTTGGATTTATGGTTGTACCTATTTTACTCATCTCCGGTTCTGTTCTGGTATTACTGCATTGCACTCTCTCTGAGAAAACTCGTTCTTTCTCCTCTACTTGCTTTCAAGATTTTTTGGAAACGACAAGATGCTTTCGAGGAAGAAGCGGGACAACATTTTGCCATTACTCTACTACTGCTACCGAGACCGGTAGGTGATGATGATGATGAGGCGTACCATATTATGAATACCTATTCATCGTGAAATTATATTTTATGCAACTTCTCCAATAATAATACAACAACAACCACTCTCGTCTAAAATGGGTTGCATATATTGTGTATGGTATAATATGCATCTTCTTTTCCTTATGAACCAAGTATTTGTATTTCGCCCCTCTTCAATTTTTAATTTGCTTTGTTGGTCAATTAATTTTTAAGCCACCGAAAGAAATATCCCATATTATGCAGCTTTTTTTGTCTGAAGCCGGCCTGTTATATTTTGATCAGTTTGAAATTAATACTTGCAATTTACAAACAAGAAATTCATGAGCTTATAAAAATCGGTATCTGGTCTGTTGTAATCCTGTCGGATAACTGGTAAATCTCACGCTTTAACGAAACGAACTCTCGCTTGCTTACTACCTATATATTGAATTCTGATTAAGATTATTATAGATTATTATAGGCTCATGTTCTTATGTTCACATTAATAATTACACAAAAATAAAACAAAACACTGAATGAAAAGAAAGCGATATTCATATTGCATGCATGCAAGTTCAGAGTTGGGACAGAGAATTTTAATGAAAATACGGGTTTCAATTTTGATAGACAAGATCGAGTTAATACAGACTATAAAAAAAGATTTCAGGGTATCTTGAATGAGTAATATTCTCCAAAAGACAAAAAAACTTGTGGTTGTCGTCGAACATTGTGTTTTTCGGTTTACAGCGTCATCTTCTTTTATCAGAACAATAATGAATTCTACTGTGATGTATGGTAGATGTTCAATAATCAAGTGCATCTGTTCGCATATTCATCCCATCCATCCGTCTCCCTGTCTCTTTTTCATTTTTGATCATTAATCAGCCATACCCTTGCCAAAATGCCTTGATGCATATGGCAGCGCCGAGCGATGCAAAGAATGTGATTAAAACGCCAGCAATTATGTGATCCTCCTTTAAAAACACGGATGATACGGAAAGTGCGACTACAATAACTGCAATGAGCATTAGCAGGTGTGGCGAGATAAGGATCAGCCCTTCAATCCAGTTTAGTGGTGATGATGACATCTTACTTGACCTATTTGAGTAAACCAAACAAACAAACAAAATTTCAAGTGTCATTTCATTTGAAAGCTACATACAAATATAAACCATAATACTTCATGTTGATGACGACGCATTTCATTTTTTTAGAAGTGAGCATTTTTACCTTGAAATTCCTAAGGTTTGATATTAAATCTCTGACAGACTTTGGTAGAATGGTTGATTGCCAAAAAAAGAGCCAGTAGTGGTGAGCTTGCTTGTTCAGTCGCCTTTTTTAACCCTTTCCTCTAATGTCTTGTTTTGTAGCAATACTCCTTTGACTGTATAATTTGGTTACAACAACTACGATTACTGATCATTAGAAAATTTTGGTGATCATAATAATAGTACTGTGAACTTGGGCCTAATGTAGCATCAGCAGCAGCACACTTTTTCAAGACGCTGATTTGTTATTCCTGATGATGATGATGATAATAATGTGGTGAGGAGGTAGAATCGCAGAATGATAGACACACAAAAAATGAATTACAACGATAATTTAGCATTTATTTATAGATGGCTTGATAACTTCTAACGATTGAAACAATTTTGATGTTGGATGAATGTTTGTGTGTGCCTGTCTTGGTGCACTTGTTGTTATGTTATTCCACTTGTCAAATTACTGCATAAAAAATTACTATGATTACTTTATGGGCTATTTTATTACCATCATAATGCAAATATTGTAATTTTTAGGAGAATGGATTGATAGTAACTTTGCTTTGACCATGGTGACTTTAGAATATGTATATTGCTGTTGTTGTGAACTGTATGTACATTTTGTATACTCTGTGTACTACCTAATCATTATCATCACAAACTTTGTTCAAAAATTTTTTTGCATGGTCAATTCAAGGGATTTTTTTTTGGCGAACGGTATAAAATGGAGGGCGATTATTGTAACCTGTCATATTATAATGACAGTCAGATCGTCGAAAAGTATGGGGTTTGCTGTTGATGCCTTCTTGTGACCATGTATGCCTGTTATGTTTGTGTACATTATGCTTCTTATACACTTGTAGCTTTCATTGTTTAGTTTTCACTGAATATGCATACCACCTATTATAGTTAATATGATGATGATAACTTGATAAAAAATATTTATACGTAGGTATATAATATGCGTGTGTGTGTGTGTGTGTGTGTGAATAATTGACAACGAAATTGTAGATAAAACGCTCATTGAATACTATATTCTCAGCTAAACTCCACCACTTTTGATTGTACACTTTTTTATGATAAAAAATCACGATAAAATCCCATGTGTCCACTTATTTTATTGAATTACTTTTTATTGTGTGTGCACTCTTTCAATATGTGGACAAAACAGAGATCTCCTCCTGTTCATTCTTTAATGTTATGAATTATTGCTTGCCATCATGTCATTTTATCTCTGCAAAAAGGGAACAGAAAACATAACCATACTACTACAAACTCTAATAGATGCACAATAGTAACAAGAATGATAATAATAATAATGTAATGAGGATGATGATAATGGCAAATGTTGAGGGAGATGAGCACAAAAAATGTATTACAAATACCTATAGTTTTGTACGCATATTTATATGTGTATTGTTAAAGTACAGTTCAAAGAATTCATGCATCTGCTTTTTAATAATGGCAATGATAATAGAGTAATAAAAAAAGGAAAGAAAATTTCTATATACTATTGACAGTTTGTTTTCATGCTTTATTGTCATTCATTCGTATTCGTATATTTTTAACATATTTTTTTTATTATTATTATTTTATTTTTTGGTTTTGCAGTATTCAAACGGCAGCACGAATTGGGTCACCCATATTCCACACCAAATATCGGCTTTTCAAAGGTAAGCATTGTTGATACTTTTGTTATTGTTGTTGCTTGTGTGGTAGTGCACATTTACAAACGAGTGGTTTTTTTTAGTAGCAGACAAAATATTATGGTGATAATGATACGAAAAGTAAATTGAAGTAGTTTTTTTTGTTAAAGGGGTGGGCGTATTAGAGTGGGTAGGTGTACAAGTACCATCTTCCTTTTTTCACTAGTTTTTTTTAAAAATATTTATTCAGAGCGTTACCTTTAGAGTAGAAAAAAATTACTCGCTTGCTTTGACGCTTGACCGCCATTTGAAGAACAGTTTTCATTTTTTTGTTGTAGACTTGTCCACCCAATATATTATATATACTTATAAGCGTGTAGGTAGATTTAGTGTTAATTTTTTGTTTATTGCAGTCATTTAAAGTTAAATTTTTGTCAATATGTATAACTTTTAAAATGTGCCGCTCTAAAGACTAGACTGTATTTTTGTTGTTGTTGTGCTTTGTACACAAGTTTGATTTATGTATTAAGCCAGACCATAATTGTAAAAACGCTTTAGCATCGGCTCATCACACGAGCGGTTGTGTCTCTTCGGCAAGCTTTAAATACTTAAATGTTAAAACACATCCATTTGCACTTGCTAATGAAATGAAATGAAGTGTACGAAAAAGTAGTGTAAACAGGTCTTTTTCAAGGTAAAAAATTTTGGAAGCGTACATTTAGGCATGTATGTGCATTTAATACAGGAAGAAAAAATTCGTGCACGCTGGAATTCTTTAAACCCTGATGGAAATGACGTGACGTCTCGTCGCCGTCCTATAACGCCGGCGTTTACTCCTAACACACATGTGTAAAAACGTGCTACTTTTACTCTACACATTTTATTGAAAGCGTTTTTTTTAAAGTTTACATTGGTCGGTCGGTATTACTTTTTTTTATTCAATTGCACCGGTTCATTTCATAGAATAATATCGGCATTCGTCAATCAAACGATGTGTGAATGAAACTGGGATGATATATGTTAATATTTTGATTTTATGATGTTGATGCGCCTCCATAGGATAAAGAGATCATCATCATCAAAATCACCATCAAATGGGCATGCAATATATGTACTGCCTTAAGGAATGATTGTACATTTGTACACATACTTTGTACACAAGAAAAAGATTCTTCTTTTTTTCCACAAGTAAACTCATATCATATCGCATATCTTTCTTCTCTTCTTCTTCTGCTCATAATCATCATCACATTTGGTTGTGAAGTTGTTGAAGATGATGCGACGACGACGGAAAGGAAAAGAAGGGTGATTGGTGATGGTAGCTCACGAATCACGAACTTTATTGGCACCAGTGACAGCTTCCCTACCAACTTGGTTGATTACTCTTGCCATTTAAGAATGGTGAAGAGCTATAGTGTACCTTGTGTGCATTATTGCGGTTATGTGGGCATCATGTTCTCTGTGCATTATTTTCCACTGACTGCGCTACCTTACCTGTTTTAAGGTATACACACAACACACACAATATATAACATTTTACATTTGCAGACAAGAACTTTTTTTTGCATAATATATTACATTATTAAGTGTTTGCTTGCATCGCCTGCAGACGAAATGAAATTTGAAAGATGATAACTTCATCTTGTTATGAATGTGTTGGCGTATAGCATACAGGAAAAAAAATATGATTGGATTTTTTTTGGTTAGGGATTTTCATTTTTGATACTTAATGAAGACTTTTCAAGGGATAACAATGGACTGTTTTTCAGATTACTACAAACTATCAAGTTCCACTTGTAATTGCACACATGTATCAATAGTTGTTGTATGGAAAAAAAATAGTTTTCTTTTTTTTTACACTTTTGTACATACATACCTACATGCACTATCGTCGTCGTGTTCAAATGTGTGTTCAAATAATATAACGTCTTCATTGATATTAGTACCGCTCAAATGTTGCCGTATTGATTATTCATGTGTTAGAACAACCACGGAGAGCAGTAGTTGAAAAGTAGACAGGCGCAATAATACACACACTCAAAGCTTTCTTCTGCTTAATGTATTGTACACACTTTTTACTGTGTGAAGAATGGGAGGAAGGATAAAAGACAAAGTAATAGTTTTCAGTCTGTCACCTGTCAATGATTCAATTGCTACCTGAATTAAAATTTTGTTTGGCATATTATTATACGACATGCATATCATATAATGTACCTATGTACATGTGTATATATCATAAAAATACATTGAATATAGGTAGGTATTCATATTGTATGATAGTTAAATTGTAGTAGTGTGTGTGTGTGCCAGTTAAATCCGAAAAAATAAATTATCATATAAATTGAACTACACACCAAGCACACCTTCTTTCTCAACAAATATTTGACAAGATGACATAAGTAATTTACATAGCGCTCAACATCTCAATAAACGAGTGCGAGAGATTATTGGCCATGCGAAAGGAATGCTCACACAGAATAACAGCCAGATTAGTGTTCCATCTTCCATATCATCAGTAGTAGTAATGTAAGTACGTACGTTGGCATTGGTTGGCTTACTTACTTTTGTCGCTGTACAGCTTTCAATTTTCCTGTCAACAAATAAAAGTACCTATGCAGCATACATTTATGAATAAAGTCAAAAGCAAATAATGAAATTCAGGGGGAGAAATAAAAGTTTTTATTGAAAGTGAAGTCGAAGCCGTATTTGTTTTCTTCATTTTGATGAGATTTTGGGAGAAAATTAAAGATACAAATATACAAGCATAGCAGACAAACATGGAGATATTTGGAGGATTATTAGAAAAAATATTATACTTTGCAACATGTGTGGATAAATGGAAAAAATTGGCATGTTGGATTTCTACATAAATCAACCTTAAAGCTTTACACATGCCCACAACAATACCTTGAAATCATACCACATTTTCTACCAATCATCTTTTTTTCAGGAAGAGCATAAACCTATGGTCAATTCACACTAAATAATATGAAATGACTCCAGGGGTAAATATGTAGTTGAATAACAATAATAATGGTCTAGTTAAAAAATAACCTGTGGTAGAGTATGTGGCAAGTCCATATTGCATACATGAGATTCAAACATAAAATTGAGCTTGTTAAGATATCATTCAAGTCACTCAATATTTTTTTTCATAATCACAACTCTATACAAAGTTTGTATTACAAACCTCTTCACCAAAATATGTTTTTTACAATTATTATTGGGTCTAGAGGATTTGGGAAGTAGATACTTGTTATTTGGTTGAGTCAAGAGTTTTGTATTGTGTTGTTTGCACACACTACACACACACACACTTGACTTTTTTTTTGTATTACAACCTCTTCACCAAAATATGTTTTTTACAATTATTATTGGGTCTAGAGGATTTGGGAAGTAGATACTTGTTATTTGGTTGAGTCAAGAGTTTTGTATTGTGTTGTTTGTACACACTCAACACACACACTTGACTTTTTTCCATTTATGTACACACACAGGTATTACACAGGATATTGTGTGCATATATATGAAAGGATGAATAAGAATGGAGAATGAGTGAGCGCGATTTGGAAAATCACTTATTAAAACATCAATCAGTTACTGATCGGGGTTGAGAATCAAAATTTATGAGACAAGCTTGCCTCTGGGCTATCACAAACCTATCATAATAACCACATAATATATAAACACTTGAGCCAAATACGGGCACGATAAACGTATAAACATATTAATAATAATAATAGCGCTTGGGTTTTTAGTTACAAGTTACAACAAACAGGATAAATGCTTTTAGATATGCAACATCAAATAATATATAGATACAATATAGACACATAATACAAGAGGAAAAATTATCATTATACATTTGATATATACAAAATATTATATTAACATATTTTCAGTTAAACACTGTAAAATTCTATAACTTAAATTTAAAAAAAATGGATTAAGTTTACCATGTTTGTTTGTTGAAAAGTTTTCCGCATAAAAAGCAACAACTTCTCTCCTTAAGCAGGTGTGTGTATACTGAAATGAAAATGATGAATGAATATACTTAAGGTTAATATTTATTTTTATGTTCTCTCTCCATTCATCAACTTAAATCCATTCTTCCTTTTCTGGGCAACCTTGAATTGGCCAATAATTTTTATGAATAATGGCTTATGATTTTGCATAATTTGACGTTCAGCCAACCAACAAAACTATTCATGTTTACATCTCTTGAGCAATGTTTGCCATTTCCCATTTTTCCCTTGTATCATCCTCATATTCATCATCATCCTCATCACGGTAGTTTTAAGAAAGCAACACCTGATGATGATCCCAATTAATTCAATTATTTATGGGTCCCTGATGTGCACTAGTCGTATTAACGGAAATGAAAATCCCGTTTGTTTTACAATGCCCCAGACAAAGTTGCATACAAAAAAATGAACTAAAAATGCGTCAGTATAAATGGCACTTTTTGGTGACGACAACATTTTGCAAGTTAATTGGTTAGTAGGGTATAAAAATTTGTGAGCATAAAATTACCGTCATTTTAGCCAAATTAAATTACAAGCAATTTGTAGGCACTTGAAAGCTTGCTCGTTTAATGTAATGCAAAATGTATCAATAATAATTCTAGGAGACGCTTTTAATGCTTTTTTGGATACTTTTGATAAGAGATAAACGGTCAATATAAATTATTATGCGCACTTTTTTATGATAGATAATGTGACATTGAAGACTTGTAATATTAAACGTTTATCTTGTTATGACTTTGTGGAATTACAGGCACTTAGTGGTTTCCTGATCATGATGACCCAGAACGGGAAGTTGTTGTACATTTCAGATAACGCAGCTGAATACCTTGGCCACTCAATGGTAAGTATACATACTTTTTTCTTCTATTTTAATCCTTCACGTCTATATATAAGATGTAGTAGCTCAAGACACAAAATTTTATATGAGAGACCAAAAATTATGATGAATATCAAATGTAATAGCTTTTTAGAATTGATTGTACAACATCCACATGTTACTTAAGTACTGAAGGTAAAATAGTTGTCGCTATTATTATTTATTTTGTCTTTTTAATCATATTACCAGAAAATGCAGACATTTTCAACTAAAAATCTTGTTTTTGGTTGGAAGCATTATCACCCGTTCAAAAAAACGTAGATACCCTTTTATTGAAAATGTGAATGAATTCTCCAGCTATATGAGCATTTGTCTGCGCTATACGTTCCTTCATCCAAGAGATACCTATGTACCTACCCGGTATTTTCTTTAGAGTTAAAAGTAATGAATGACGCCATCGTAATCATTTTCCTCAATTTTGATCCATCATACTGCATGAGTCAACGAAAAAGATTTTTGTATTGTATGTATTTTCTTCTTAATTCCTTTCTTATGCATTAAAATTCATTCACTAAAATTGAATCTTCTGCGCATAAGAAAAAATGTAAATATAAAACAGGTAGTAGTAAGGGAGTTGAATACTACAACAATCATTGAAATCCCTTCTTGAATAGCAGTATTAAATAGTTAAATAGGCAAGCTAAGTATGGACGAAGGAATAATGGAGACATTCTGCTGGAAATAATTCCATGATGCGTGTTATTCTTCCTTTTACGTTTTACCAATACACCTTTTTTAGAGCTATTCTAGTTTGTTTGTATGTCCCGTCCTGGTTCAGCTCAGCATGCTATACACGCGTAGGTATTAGGTATACTTTTGAAAACTATTGAACTTTTTTTTACATACTTTATAAATAATGCAAAAGTATGGTTATAAAATACATTTAATCATCTGAATGTTCCTTTCGCCATCATTCAGCTGTTTTTTAAATGATGATGACATGAATTATGAATCATAATTTATGATGATTGTCATTTGAACTTGTTACATGTTATAAAATATACACTTGTGCTTATTGATTTGAATTAGTTTCAGGTTTTCGCAGAGTGCGTCAATAAAGCCATTAAAGATGTCATAAACAAACCTACGTCTTAAATATATTAGATTGTGTTCGTAAAACTTTTCAGTTGGCAGCATAATTTAACCAAAACCTAAACAACGTAATAATAAGTACTACTACTACACAAGCGATCCATTCAGCATTATGGGTGATTTGGCTTAACAATCTGTGCGTGCTTTAAATCGCAAACTATTCAACTGATTTCGTAAAAAGCGTATCTTATAAAATGTACCCAGTTACCTGAGGATAAATCTCCTAGAGTTAGAATTAAAATCATTTGGTTCTCATTACAACTCCGCCAACCAACCACAAAAGTGATTTAAATTGAAAACTCGCTAATATCATATTGTAAATTTCAATACAGCGGTCCTTCGTTATAGTACTACAATGGTTTTATACTCATAATAATTTAAAATAATAAATGTGTTTTAGTTTTCGTTATTTTAAAAAACTAAAAAAATACTTAATACATTTAATGTCTCCCTATTTCATTTGATATGCTCTTTATTTTTTCGTATTCCTACATTGTATTGTATGCATGTGATTGTTTCTTTATAAATAAGAAGGAAACGCAAGACAAAACATTTGAGAAAATTCATTGAGAAAAACATATCAACGAATGTCTCAATGGAATTTTTGTCAATGGAACAATTTTCATGGCTTTGCCTTCTTTTTTTTTGTGCTTCTGGGTTTGCATGTGTGTGGGACTTCTTGATTACAATGACGTTGTACTTTTAAAGTAACACAACACATCCAAACACTCTTCAGGGCTTTTTACCTTTTTTTCTTTGAGAAAAAATAAGTAGCAAACATTACACGTCAAGTTAAGTCAACTTCTGCTCGTCATCTCTTAAAAAAGTGAGATTTGTCATTCTTAAACAATAAAAGGAGTAGTAGAAAACTGTGAGACAGAAAATATTTTTCAAACAAAAATAAACTCGTATGTAGCCAAGTAATAAATACAACAGGGAGAGAGAACATTTTGTATAGCAATAGGTGTAAAGAAAGGTGCTTACTCTACACCACAAGGAGAACTACGATTTTGTGTGAATTATGACAACGATGATGGTGACTGTTCCAAGCGAAAACCTCTGGATAAATCAGGAATCCTCCTTATTCATTACCCCACAACGCCGCATATCACTTTTATATCACCTCTATACATTTACTCGCAGGATTTATAACACTTTTTCCATAATCATAACTACAATATATATGTACATTCATAAATAAGCTGTTTTGTATATTTTTTCTCAAAAAGTGGGACCACTAGGGACCAGGCACCAAATAATAAGTCTGGTATTGTACAGTTTACTCTGGCTTTGTCTGCTTTTCAGCAAGTCGCAACTACAAAAACTTATGAGATGATCATCTCCAACATTATCATCATCATCATTATTCCCTCAAACCTTTACCAGTCACCAGCCATCCATTTTTTATGCCACTTTATCCTTATCAATCTCTATAAAAAATGTTACGTTCTTTAAGTAACCAACCGGTAGGGTACCTTCTTCTTCCTGTCTACTAACGAAGCAGTAGTGAAGTGAGCACATAATAGTGACTCAGTGACTGGTATATTATATACATATTACATATGGTAATATTTATTAGTGAGCAAGTGAGATTCACGGAGCAGATAGAAAAAATGTGATGATTTGGTGATGATGCGTTGATCATAATGATTATTATGATGGTTATGGATGGCGATGCGATGGTGTTTGTTCGCAGCTTTTATTATTGGACTCGCAACAATCATCATCAGAAGAGGCAGGCAGGTAGGGAAGAAGGTTATGGAATATAAATGCTTCTTCAACAGGTTCTTTTTTCAGTAAATCTCTCTCTCTCTCTCTGGTGTTGTTTGTTAGTGGTAGTTGTTCTGATGATGATGGAACGTGTGAAGTAAAATAGTAGTGGGTATGAAATGCATACTATGCATACCTACATTAGTGCAGGCAGATGCAAACATGTAGGGAAAGCACCCTAACACCACCAACTACCTACACAGTAACACACACTCTTGTGAGTTATTCATAATATCTCTCCATCATCATTCATTATATCATTACATCATGTCAAAAGCGATTTAAATGCCTTTCCATCATCATCCCTCCTTCATCTCTGGTTTCCGAAGTACTCGGATTATTATTTTATTTTTCATTCACTTAAATTCACAAGGCAAGTTTTACAAATTGTGTGATGGGGATGATGGTGCTTTTGGTAGAAGAGTACGGGGACACGGATGATGGTGTGAGGTTTTTCATTTTTCAAAGCTTTTTTCTTCTTTTTTTACCTGGAAAGTGTGTAAACTTGAAAATTAATAAATTTTTATTGCGATAATATTCAAAAATGGTAATGCCCATGCAGACAACATTTTACGGAACCAGTCCAATTAATAATGAATGTACTCAAAAACAAACGCGCAAGTTTGCTTGTTGGGAAATTTTGTATTGAAAATTATTGTTATATCCACCTTTCATATTATTCAGTTGGTTTTGGCTATATTTTTACTTGGCTGCTACTATTATGAAAATTGAATAGTTTGTGTGTGAAATGGGTTTCCTTGCACTTTAATCTCAATATTGTTTGGGTATTATGATGATGATCTGCTACTATTATGAGAATTGAATAGTTTGTGTGTGAAATGGGTTTCCTTGCACTTTAATCTCAATATTGTTTGGGTATTATGATGATGACATGAGTGTATCGCAATTACTTTTTTTGGCCGATTCAATAGCAAAAAGCTTGGAACAAGAGGATACGATGAATAATATTATATACTCATCGTCTTTATCATCATGGCTTGGTTGTTTTTATTTTTCATATTATGTGAAAAAATAAAAGAATAGATAATGATGGTACAATACTGGTTGTTGTAACGTAGACCAATTCTGTGTGTTGTAGATGACTACCTATCTACCTTATACCTATGTACTTATTGGAGATGTAGACGACAATAAAATACAGTGGACGGAAAACGTTACGAAGGTGGTAATTTATTTAATACAGATGAAACGACTCTTAAGGTTCTTAATTTCAGAGGCGGAGGTAAAGATATCCTGAACGATAAATACTACCTTGCTTGCAACGTGCAATATGTGCATAGATAGATTTGTGTGTGGTGTAATATGCATTATACACTTATACATTATTACATCACATTCCACCCTCCTCCATTATATAGGGGTAGGGATATACAGAGAGAAAATTTAATGAACTCTTTCATTAATATAAGCCTAGAGTCTGCTGATGAATGAGTGAATGAATCGGGTTTGAAGGCATAGAGTCTTACCTACCATTAATATTATTATTATTATTTCTATTTGCATTTAAAGTGAGTAAAAAAATTTAACGCGAGTCACCACCATCAAATAGCCATAGAGTTTTTCATTCACGGATTCCTGTTTCTACCTTACTCATTGCTACTTTAAAATGGTGATTTACATTTTCTCTCGCGGTGTGAGAGCTACTTTTCTGATGATGAAGAAGATATTATTATTATATGGTGTTGCTGGATTGGACCATCTTCATCATCATCTCCTTTGGTTCAGGAACCATAAATTGTGAAGAGAGAGAGAAAGAGAGACGGAATAATCATTATGTATTTTCAGGTTGGGTTCTATTCGTTGACGATATGAATTGCAGTGTTTCGAACCAGACTGGACTAATGGAAGTTTCATAGATGCATACATCCGGTGGGATTTACGTTTTTTGTTACTTTTTAGAAAAGTAAACATTAAACTTTTCAAAATAACGAAGAAAAGATTGAAGTGATCGTGTTTTTCCTGGTGTGCGGTGAAATTAAATGGGAACCAAAATAATGAAATAAATGCATAATCTGAGTGTCGAATAGTATTTGTGTAAACATAGAGAATGTCTGCTTATAAACTAGGTTAAGCGACAGTGTTTGACTAACTTCACCTTGTTTGTCTTTGAGTTGAATTATTATTTACCCATTTGTACAAAATTATAAATTTTATAAATATGAAAAAATCTAAATTATACGTTCGTATGTCATATGTATAGTTCCATTTACCTTCACGAATAACATTGAGATTCTCAATAAGTGATACTCCTCAAATAAATGATACAGACTAAAACATTCTTTGCATTAGCCATAAAGTAAGCCCAATATTATTTCGGCCACAGGATAAAAAGTAGCAAGTCAAGAAGCTGTTTAAGATACTATATATGGCAGTAAAAATGTAAGTAGACAAAAGGGTTGAAATGTTGAAAAGATTTACTAGCTTGCTCAAGAGCAGTATAGTACAACTTATCAATTGTTTCTCTCTCTCTCTCTCTCTCTCTCCTTCTCTCTCTGGGGTCAAAGTTGCACTGCTGCACTGGATCTTCTTCTCTTTTATTCTAGTACATATTTTACATACAATATATTCACTGACTGACAAGAACAGGTTGTTTCAAAATGTGTAAAACCATGATTTTTATAGTCATTTAACTACTTTACAGCCTGGCTGTGTTTGTGTGTCTAGAGCAAAATTTGTGAGTTGTGTTTATTTTGATGGGCTCCCGAATTTTATTGATTTTCAATGACCTGATCTGATAGCAGAAAGTCACCAGGAAATAAATGGGGGTGATTATTTAGTCGTAAAGTTTAAAGAAGCGCTATCAATGTTCTCTCTCTCTCTCTCTCCTTCTCTCTCTGGGGTCAAAGTTGCACTGCTGCACTGGATCTTCTCTTTCATTCTAGTACATATTTTACATACAATATATTCACTGACTGACAAGAACAGGTTGTTTCAAAATGTGTAAAACCATGATTTTTATAGTAATTTAACTGCTACACACAACCTGGCTATGTTTGTGTGTCTAGAGCAAAATTTGTGAGATGTGTTTCATTTGATGGGCTCCCGAATTTTATTGATTTTCAATGGTCTGATCTGATAGCAGAAAGTCACCAGGAAATAAATGGGGGTGATTATTTAGTCGTAAAGTTTAAAGAAGCGCTATCAATGTCTCATATTCATTTTATGACGCATACCTGTTACCTCATTTGCCTTATTAACTGTTTCTTTTATTTATTCGTAAGTTTATTTTTATTCATGATGGAATAATATGCAAGCTTCAAGTTGTAAAACAAAAGATACATTTTACTTTTTTTTATAAGCAACGGTTTACCACATGCCATAAAGCTGTACCATATCAATAATTGATAATGATGGTGATCGTCGTCGTCAGTCGTACAATATTACCTTTGAATATTACTCTCCAGCAGCAGACAGATCAAAACACTTTTTTTATCCTCTTCTCCATTTCATATCTCCAACTCACATCACACCAAACATTTTATATGCAACATGACAGTAGTGAATAAGTTGAACAAGTATTGGTTTCATTCTTTGTCTACATAAATCCACACTCCACTCACTCTGCTTGCTCAAAAAGTGTCATTCATTCTCTCGAGAAAAACAATGGGATTGTTTTGGAAGATGTTACAACAAAGCAAAAGAAATAACGATGCGACGACCTCCGGGATCACCACCAGCTATGCGCGCCGGACATATTATAGCATTACACAGACAGACAGACATACTTTTGTATATATTTACTTTTTTATCAGTAAAAGATATCTTTCAATGAACTGCTGAGGAACAAGTCCATGTGTGTTTGTGTACTGTGTACCTGTTTAGTTAAAAGCGTATTTTTCATTAATACATGGATACTATTCAACAATGGGAGCATCTTTTTTGCTAGGTCGTCGTGGTTGGCTGCTAGAGAGAGACAGAAAAAAAAATTGAATGTAAGGTGCTGCTGCTGTTGAGGGGACTAAAAATTGTAAAAAAAAACCTCAGAAGAAAAAGAGGAAGAGAAAAGAGGGATTCTTCTCCCGTGTGGTTGAGTTAACTAGATAGTTTAAAAGTCCTCCTTTATTGAAGAAATGGCTGAGTCATCGTGTACTCAACGATGCGATGATGCGAATGATGATTATGATAAGATAATGCTTGCTGACTTGACTCCTTCAGTCGAATGGTTGACGGTGATGAAGAGGAGCGTATTTATATATGGGATATACATACAAATGAAAAATTGTTACTACTACTTGTTTACTGTAGGATTCATTTAAAAATAATATTTGTTAATAAATATCAAAATATGACTTCTTGACAAGATCATGAATAAAAATATTTATATGTATACACTATTTATATTTGTAATGTAAATGTGTATATGGTTGTTAAAAAGATTTTTTTTGTAAAGTAGGTATATATATGTGGTCTGCCTATAAGTAATGTAATGTTGAGCACAAAGAGAGCGAGAAAGGGATGAAAAAATTAATGCAAGCAGAACAAGAGTAGAGAATGATTTGCACTACTACTGTGAAGTTTAAGTAAGCATATTATATTGCATTGGGCATAATAATAATAAGCCTTTCTCTTGTTTGCATTTGTCCTTTTTATCTTGTTCATTTGAAAAGGTTGTTTCATTTAAATTTGTTTGTTGTGTACAATAACATAGGCGGTTGTATAGGTAGGTATATATCTAGCTTATTTTGTATAATTTACATCTACATAATTTAAGAGGAGGAAATGCATAAAAAAATGCATGCACTTTTACAATTTTCTTGCAAACATTTCTTAAAAAGATTTTATACCAACAACACAAAATAAGAATATAATTGCATTGAAATCATGTACTTTTTTAAAAGAGTGCAAAATTGCATGCGCTTTTAAATTACTTGGTTCTTTAAGGGAAGAAGTGAAACATTTAGGAAAAAAGTACTTGTTAACTTGCGCCATTACCTGTCAATTTTAATGGATTCTTTATTAATAATCCAAACCAAGCCCCTTCTTATCGCCAAACAATAATAATATGCATCTCTTGATATAATCACTATGTATTCTTATCGTACGTTCATTCTTAATCAATGATTAAGATACAGTCCATTATTTCGCTGTTGTACTTTGTACTCCTTGCATTGCACTGACTGTGGTCTCTATGGTCATACTCAGCTTAACACAAACAAAAATGCACACTTTACTTGCTTCAAAAATGCACACAAGAAAGAAAATCACTTGTTGCAACAACGCTGTTCACCTGTGACCCATGTCTTGTAAAATTATTATTATTCACGAGGTACCAAAATGAAGGTGCTTCGAATTTGATAGGTAGGTGGTGGCGGTGATGGTACAGGGATTGATCGCCACTACACAGTTACCAACTTGCATTGCAAGACAGCTTGTTTTTTGTTTTTTATTAATAATGTAGCTTGATGGGTAGGCAGACTTCTTGAAATTTTCAAATGTATTAAATATATGTGCATTTAGTTGCTGTAGTACGTATTACTATTAGATGCATTGGGTTGTACAGACGAGATAAATTGATGTTTTACTTGGTTTGTTAACTCTGCGTCCGTTGAGGTGCCAATAAATACACAACAGTTATTACCACCATCATCAACATCATAATGTTGTGTCAAATAAGGTGTCTGGAGGCCATAAAATTTTACGATATGACGATAATAGCAACAATAATAATCATAATAATTGCA
>JAITYZ010000284.1:0-23329 GCA_027744595.1 Paronellides praefectus | reverse complement strand
ATCTCAGAACGCTAAACTTCTTTTGCGTAGTGCATACATTGGGGAAAGCTCCTTTTTGAATGTCCATCCAACAGTCTAATGAATCGCTAGCTGCCATTTTATGATGTTGTACATCTAACATTCCAACAGTCAAGGGCTTGAAAATCACCATTTTCCCTTGCTTCCTAGTTTGGACCTGCTGATCACCACTTTTGCAAGATACCTTCTTTGCTGTATCCCAAACTTCCTGTGTAAACAAGCAAATGCATACATTATTGTATAGAGGTGTCACGTTTTTTTTACCGTTGCGGAATCAAATCCAACGTGGTTATTCAATATTCATGTGAACATGTAAATGTCATACATTCAATTGTATGAGAAATGAGAATGCACTATACCTGAACAGCTTCATCCATTTGGAAAATGAGCACATTGCTAAGAGTCCCAGACAAATTATCCGTTCCACAACCCTTTGATGGCACAGTGAAAGTGAAAGTTTGAGATCTCGAATTGGCTTCCACAAATCTACACTTGGAGTCTGGGAAATGTCCACGGCTGTAGATTATCCCGTTGAAAGGAGCATCAAAGTCGACTGTAACCTGAATTCCTTGTTGGGAACATTGCACATCCAGCCTTTCAATTTTGGCATGATGATGATGGTGATCATCAGCATCGTTTGAGTTGGCTATTTGATTTCTTCGGCTCGCCTGTCGGCTAGTTCTTTCTATCTCTGGGAACGCGTTTTTTAAGCTCTCATAATCATATTGTGCTTCTTCATTGTCTTCAGCGTCAGCATCCTTTAAAAATATAATCAAATTATTTTAGATCGTCTCGATAAAGAATTCAAACAATGTCTTTATTTATTGAGTGACACTTACAGCACTAACGCTGGAAACTAATAGAAGAACTAGGAGCAATTTGGTGGAGGACATTCTCATCATGCCCCAGGAGCCTTTACGCTCCCGTTCCTGTTACAAAGCATTATTAAAAATTATTAGCCAGTTATTTATAAACTTTAAGCACAAACATAATGTGTTGTTACATATTTTTATTAAATTGTTATTGTTCACAAGTTATGATAAATCAACGATCTGTAGGAATTTTTTATATATTTTTTATTTTGTCATTCTGTAGCCCATATACCTATCCATGTTGCTACACCAGATTGGCATTTGTGTCGGCACAGTTTCCATACAATGCAATTAAAGGCCATGATGTACCAAAATAGACGACATGTTTGAATAATTGCAGAAGAATTTCATAAAGTGAATTTTGATTGATGTGCCTATCTATATATGGCATGTATCATGCATGTTTTTTCACCTAAACCAACATGATCACCATGTGCATGATAATAGCAATGAAGGATACAAGTTAGACCAATTCTGGAGAGAATTCATAAAAACCCATACATACAACATGCTTCCTTTCCTACCCACGGCAAGCTTTACATTTAATCGCAAATAAAAAAAATTCAGTACTTATTGGGCAGAACGGATTTCATGTGGGAATTCGACTCTCTTTTTCTTTAATTATTCGTCCCTGTTGCCATTGTATAAAGTTAAGAATGGAGTAACCAGGAAGACTAGAAGATGAAACAACTTGGTAGCATGCAAATGCAAAACATGCTAGGACTGTGGAAAATATTGCGAAAATGAGGAATCTCTAAATTAAACATGCATATATTAATAGAAACGGTTCCTGCAATGACATTAATTTTGGATTCAGAGGTACAATCATTTTAACAAAAGAGAATTTACCATTTCTTCAATATATTTGTAGGTCTGTTTTTGTCTGTAGTAAAAAGTACTTTTGAGTGTGCAATGAATCATATCGTAACTCATCGAATTTTGCATATTTAATGAATTACATTATCGCGATACAAAATTGAAGAAAAATACAAGATCATCCTTTGTATCATCATGCAACGAAACGACAAGATTAAGGCATTACTTCATTTTTTTTATCATCTTCAACACCTTGATGACCTTCTTGATTTTGCAGGAACCGTGGTGTAACGGCAGGTTTGATCAGAATAAGCATATAAACCTTTTTATCTGAATGTTTAACAAATCAGATTCCCTAGAGCAACTCATCTTCCTATTCATTTTCTTGCTGCAGCTTGCTTGCTGCAAACGATGACTTTATCGGCGATTAAAAAAATAAATGCAAAGTGATCTGCGCACATCTGCTCAATTTGCAATTTTTACAAACTACTAAGGTGACATGAAAGGACGACAACGGTGGTAATTAAATTTTACGCTGTTGCTTTGAGTTTTGTGAACGCATTTTTCTATTGCAGCATTACATTGTCACAAGTACATGGCTAACTTGTCGAACACAAACTGAGTTAAAATCCCTTTGTCATCTTTGTTGGCTATTTATGATTTAACAAAACAAATGGACAATTTATTGTTTAATTTAATTGGCTACGCGGTCTGCGCTAAACATAATGCGGACACTATTTTATTATTAGAATACCACTAACAAGTTACTTTTTTTTAAAACCTGATCAACAGCATCTACTAGATGTAAGCATTAATAGTGCAATTGTTGTATTTATATATAATACACGCACGACCAAAACAAATCAGAGCATTTATCAAACGTGACATTTGCCATTTAAGGAAATGAAGAGAGTGGGAAGAGGCCGCAAAAACTGTGTAAAAAAATCCCCCCAAGGGCCTGTTCTCGGGACCCTTTGATTCGATTCAAAATGTTGTAATGTTTTATTTTGTTATAATGAGATCCTATTCATACGCATTTGTTTATAGTCAGTGAGAACTGACTGCTGACACGCGACTAAGGTCATTTCCCATTTGAAAGTAAAAGGAACGATCATGATGTTGATCATCATCATCATCATCAAAACAAGACTCAATGACCATGCGTGGCGGTGACTACGGAAATAGATGACAAAGATTGTTATATTTGCAAAATAAAAACAACATCTTAAATAGCAGATAGCAGCAGGTACAACATGATCAACGAAAACATCATCTTCACTATATTTTTTACGATTATGACCTGTAATAAAATCGCTGCATGTTTAGATAATTATCAAAGTAGGAGTTGAACACAGAGAAACATTTTTGTTCGATTCCCATGTGTAATATAGGGGCATATAGCAGATAACGTTTTATGAATAACTTTATAATGTTGTCCATTTTTTTAGAATTATTTTTGTGTTTTAAACTGACCATCGCCATATAAATATTCTCAGGTTTGTTGCTAATTCATTCTTCGCTCCATATTTATTTAAAAGTGTTTATAAAACTATATTGCTCAACCACTTAATACACCAAGAAATGTGATGATGATGAGTATTTGCACAAATGCAATTCAAGAAGGTAAAAAGGCTACCATGTTTTTTATTTATTCATTGCTATTTGCTTACAACACAATCACTGCATCAGCAGACGTTTAAAAGATAATTTGCCCTATTTTTGCCCCCACACACCTCAACTTATTGCCGCACGCTATCTCTAATTTCCATAAAAGGTCACTATTTTGTAATAAAATGTATTATACCCATTCTTTATTAGCCGATACGCATCATAACAGTTGAGTTTTAGCTATTAATACATGCCCATCTCTATTTAATGCTATGAATAGCTAGATTGCATTTCAATGTTGCAGGTGCAGCAACCAAAGTGTTAAATAGTGGTAAGTAAAAGTGCAGGCTGACGACTATTTTTGGCGCATATTAATAAGCCGACGAAAAGTTTGTCTTCTAAATGTGAAATGAACTTTTATCATGTTCGCCGAAATATTTAAATATGTATTGAAATAAATTGGACTAATTAACCTTTACCTGTCATGCTGTCGATAATAATCATGACGATATATACATTTTCTCATTGCAATTATCTAAGCTGATTTATAGATGTATTGACAGGCAATAATATCCTCAGCTTTATCATTGAGTTTGTTTGTGAAAATCATTAAATTTAAAATAAAAAATGACAGGTTTTGATCTGTTGTTGCACCCAGAAAAGGTCATTTATTTTTAATTTGTATAAATGTATATGTATGTAGGCAAAGTAATTAAAATTTCAGTATATCACCTCCAAATCTAATAATAGCTGTGTTTTTGTAAATTGTTTTGACATTTTTAACGATTTGACCTCCTCCTTTGGCATCAATAACATTTGTGTGAAATAAATATGCAAATGAAGGGAAACAAATTTCTTGTGACTTTTTTAAAAATAAAAATGTTTTTTTTCTTCAATTTTACCTTAAACTTGTTGCAAAAAATGGAAACTCATTTAGTGTTTACTTTTATTTCTGGGCCCTGTCATCATAACTAATCATTGCCACCTGCCATGATGATTCGTTAACAAGCCTATTGAATTCTTGACAAATGCAACAATGCAACTGCATTGACAGGTGAGGTCCTCAATAACATGGACGAAAAAAAGAATCAATAAATTGTTTTCCAAATTACTTTGAAATTATCATGCAGCATCTAATTTTAGTAGCAGTTATGCGGATGACCGATGACCATCATCATTTTTTTCAGTTGCAGTCATAATCTTCTAGCTTACCTTCACAATAAAAAGACAAATCGGGCATACTTTGTGGAAAAAATCATGAGCAATAACACAACTACTCTATTAACTGACCAGTGTTTGAGAGCACTTTTTATTGTTTTATTGGCTGATTTTGCGTAAAACATTTATTAACACGGATTGGTGAAAACCAGTTTCTTTTTATACTTAAATATTTCGTTAATACAATGCAATTTGGTACAGTTCGTCATTTGACTAGACTAAGTAGACTACGCATTATCCTAAATGCTAAACGCTAACTTCTGTAAGTCAAGTTGCAAATATTCAATGTGGCCAACAAAAAATTACAATGTGATTATGGGACAAGACCCTACAAATTTCCAATGTCAGACAAGCTAGAAGGCACAAAAATACGCATTTTTTATGCAAAACAGAAATTATAATGGTGTGGAAAATGGATATGAGTTTACTTGCGTATGTCAAGGTAATTAAGAGGCAAGGTACGTCATAATACCCATTAACTTTGACATTTATCATATATGATCATCTTCATTTCAATTAGTTGTATTACTGGGGTAATTACTAGTACCAAAGTACCAAAGCAACAAAAATTGTTGGGAATCACATCATTATAAATTTTTTTTATCGTTTTGTTCATGATCATCGCGCAACTTTCGTCCTGTAACCCTGGATGTATTTTTTATGCCATTATTGCTTTTGCTTTAATTCATGCGCATTTTTTAAAACTGTCTCGTTGGGCACATTTGCCACATCAACTGATTATCATACTTGCTAACTTAAACAAATGAATATGATAATAGGAATGTAATGTAATTAATCACACAAAACATAATCCTTCTTGTACAAAAATTCCCTTAATTGTTTGAACATGTTGTGTTTGCTCCAAACATGGTAAAACCTTTCACGCTTTTTGCTCCGAATATGTAAAGGTACCACATGAATGAGTGAGTACTCATATTTTTATTTGATCTTCAATTATTAAAATAAAATATTGCTGGCATAAAACGTTTTCACTTATCAGTGATTGATATCATCAGATAAAAAAATTGAAAAGTATTGATAAATAACCAACTTTGAACTTTTACCAAGCAGTTAATCACTGCTATTACATGACTCTATAGTGTTTAACAATCTAACAAAATGATTACAAATACAGCAATTGATGTCATACTAAAAAATGTAAGCATTGCATGCCATTTAAATTCAATCAAATTTACCTCATTTTTTGTGGCTAACAAGCAAAGTTTGTAATGAAAAACGCTTTAATTGTTGCACATAATGTACCTAATCGTCTTGACATTGTAGATCAATTAGACATAAATAACGAAATTATTTATTTTTGTGTGTTGTTTGTATAAGATTATTATAGCAATTGCTACTCAATCGAAACACTTTTTAGTAAAAGTCAAACTGAGATTGTTCAATTTCCAAAATAAATAAATATTATCGATTTTTTCTTCTACTTTTAATTTGGCAACATATTCACCCTTTTATTTGTTTATTTTAATAATGAAAGAATGAAACTATGGATTTTAAACGATACTGCTGCACGATATACAGGTTTGTGCTGTGAAATTAGCTATAAATGAACGTGATAGGTAATATAATGGATATTATACACTACACACAGGTTGGTCATAGTCGCGATTACATAATTTTCATTCATTTATATATATTCGCTAAAAAAACCACTTGAGTTACCCCATTCTGAAATTTTTGCTCAATAATAACAATAAAAAAAATTACACGCTCATCTTCTTCTCCTCTTACTTGTTTCAGAGTCGAGCTATTTGCACTGTACTATTAACCATTATCATGTTCATGATTCATAGGTATATTTGTTGTCTCACTGGCCACCTAAGGTAAGTGTTAAGTGTCTTAAATATTTCTTATTGATGTTCTGGGTAGTTGATGATATTAATAGTGATGTTGCAGACAGACTGAAAAGGGTGACAGTAAAATACATTATTCTTTTAATGCCCAACAAAGTGAATGTCTGTTCGTGCTTGTACTTCAGTGTTTATTGGAAGCATCATCGTTGCAATTTACATTGGCTAAAATATAATTAGACAGTGAATAACAACACTTTACTAGCACAATTAAATTGTAAGTCTGGCCGGCAACTTCATTTCATTTGAAAATGGAAAATTTTATTTGTAATACAAATATTAAACGATAACTTGCTACCGGGATTCAATTATTTTCGAAAACAAACTCTAGGCTGCTTGGTCTCTGGATGCAAAAAAATAAATGATAATATCAGCTCTCAGTCTAAAAACTTCATCGGTTTGCTACTTTTGTGAATTCAGTTTGTTCAACTCATCCCTTTACTTGATATTATGATGATCCTCATCATGTTAGTCACATGATTATCCGATACCCCTTTAATTCATGCTTTGTTTTTTCTTCAGCTCTATTTCTCCTTGTTCAATTTGTAATTGTTTGATATTTGTAATGTTATATCATACGCACAATAAAATGCCATTATATTTTCTTCTCATTCATTTTCTTCTCTACACCCTTCATCGTTCTCAACAACAGCGTCAAAAGAACAGCAGTCATCATATCACACGCGAAAAAATTGCGGCCTGCCGCCGCCACTGCACTGATGAAAACGAAAGCTTTATAAAACAAAAAAAGTTGGCCAAAGGGCTTGTTTTCTGTATACAAGGTTTTTTCTTGTACGCGTTACGCATGTAGTATTGTCATCTCATCACATCATCACTTCAAGCAGACAATCTGATAAGAATGTCGTAAAAAATATATACAAGCCGTTTTCTAGACCGACAACACATAATCAACCGACTTGGTCGTCGCAACGCAGGAGCATCAGCAACAACAGCAGAAGAAGAAGAAGAGAAGACAAAAATAAGAAATTTATTGCTACTTTTGTTTATATAACAATAATAATAATAAGTTTAGGAACGACAAGACCACGTTGGGGAACCTCCTGACGATGTCTGCACTCTGTTATTTTTTATTACTCCTCCTTGTTTATTCGCAATAAATATTCGTAAGTGAAAGACAAAGGGAACTATTGTGAAATGGGGAAAATAAGCTATTAGTTCAATTAACCTATAAAGTTAATGCTCTGTGAATTTATTATATGGCCGCTAAAAATACCTTTTTCGTGTCTATATAGAGTTACATAACAGCTTGTATGTAAATACAGATAGATAAGTATATGTTTCCTTTGGAAAACAATTCAGTGACTTTTAAAATTTAAAATATGTTCGACTTTTAATTTATGATTAAATGAAGAAAAAAATAAACTGTATTTTTTATGAAAATGGGATTGCATTTTATAGGGAATGAAACTTGAGAAGAAGAAAAACTACCAACCTTCGTTTTCATAGGAACCACACACAAACACTAAATTTAGTAGAAAAAAATGATTCAAGCAATAAAAAGTATCCACTCCACTTGGGTTTCCACGAAATTGTATTTCCACAATTTAGCTGCTTAATTCACTTATTTGTCCACTATTTCCAGGTTAGTGGCCAAAAGAATTTAACAACCAATGTTGAACACTGTATAGCACTCCTCGAAGCTCATTAAAACAAACTATTGTGCAAACAAAACTGTAATCTAAGCCGAGTCACTGTTATTTTTATTAAAATGCACTGGAAAACAAAAAGAAATCTGCTGGTGTATCATATATTTTATTTTGCTCCATGCCACTATAGCACCACTATCTGTCATGCTGACTGGAGAAATATTATAGGGATTCCTTGTGATGAAAATAATGCCTGTTTGGAATGGACGAGTGGAGACAGACAACTGACACCAAGTGCACCGTTCCACTCCGTTTTTCAGTGAATTGCAAACAAGTGAAGCGAAGAAGTACCCCACAACAACAATATAAATCGCCTCATCAGCCACACAATTCCTTCTTTTTGATCGACCTTATGCTGTTCTGAAAGTGTCCAAGGAGCAAGAAAAATGAGACAATCATCGTTATAAGCAAAGCCACCATCATCATCGTATCATCTTCTTGTAGCATCTTCATTATGATTATTTTGGTGGGGATCCTTCCCAAACAAAAATCTACATACTTGATGCCATTATGTCCCTTATCATCTATCCATCTGTATCCATCCACAATCACATCATCATCCTACTCTGCTCATTCAACTAGCAATAATAAATACCTGTTCATCATCATCGCCATATCCTAATATTGTGTATCATGATGTACGCATGCCGTTTAGATGCATCCTCTTCTTGTCGTCCTCCTCAAGTCATCATTATCATCCTCCTCCATCTTCTATTTTTTATTTGCTGCTCATCTTCAACAATAATAACAAACAATTTTACTGCAAAATAGCACAAAAAAGGAATAGTTGCATGCATGGGGTAGCCCTTTGTGATCGTCGTTGTCACCGTTACCCTCATCATCATTGTCTTCGTCATCACCAACCCACAATCTTCTTGTAAAGGGCCACTAGCTCCATTCCACATCCCTGCGCTATTGTACTTCTTAGCGCACTTTGCATAGATGCACTGACACTGTCCCTTTTTCCATTCATTTGCACATCATCTGTGTCTCGGTTACAATATTATATATCTAGGCGTCGTGTCCGTTGATCAGTCAAACAGAAACATCAGCAAATCGCATTAAAATACTTTTTATTGTTGGTTATTTGCTAAAAAAAACACGCGTACTAGTCAATTATACGCCAGAGGATTTCTGAACGGACGGAAAAATTCAACTTATGTAAAACATACGGACACACGTAACATCTAATTACATGCCAAATCACAAATAAGATTGAAATTTTCCTACCTGAGAAACATCCCAATGCTAGTGACTGCAGGCAACCAGCTATTTGATTCATATCAAGGCATCATCATATTCATGGATGACACCCTGCTGACAAATGACGGATGGACAGAGTACCTACCTACATACAAATAAACGTGCATTAAAAACAAGTGGCAACCACCATTCTTTCGAACTTTTGTAAAAAATCATGTCAAAAAGTCTTTACGGCTTAGGTATATTCGTATAATCACTACTAATTTTTTGCAAGCCACTTGACTCTACCACAAACACATAACTTGCACGATTCACCTTGCTTGAATCTTCATCCGCTACATTCACAATCTTAATAATATGCTCATCTTCTTCTTCTTTTTTTACACGTCTATAATGCCTACTGTATATTCATAAGTACATAAATAGGTATATAAATATATATATTTGCATTTGCTTACCCACAAAATTCATCACAACTAAACTTCATCATCCTCGTTTTTTTGTGGTTCTTTCATTGTTGCCGTAAATAAAAATGGAATAACTGTGCGTGTAATGTTGATTGTGTGGGGGTTTTTACCATTGGTCACTTTTAATTGCACTCTTATAGCAAATCCTCTTTCCTTTCATTTTCTTTGGACCGTTCCCCCTCATTATTATTATTATTATTATTATTATTATCATCATCATTTTTATTTCTTCCATTGGTCACTTTTAATTGCACTCTTATAGCAAATCCTCTTTCCTTTCATTTTCTTTGGACCGTTCCCCCTCATTATTATTATTATTATTATTATTATTATTATTATCATCATCATTTTTATTTCTTCTCCGCGTGCAGATATAATATTAAAATTATAGATTTCTCATAAATCTTCATTTTTTTGCTGGAATCTGTAAAAAAAATTAATAATGCCTCTCATTTAGATTGTTCGATGACTTTACTTTGAAAGTCTAATTTACTTAACATTACCATCGTCTCATTATCATCTTCTTCTCTTATTAATTTAAACCTTTGTGGATACATTTAATTACATCTTTTCAACACAAAAAAGGCCAGTCTCTAGATTGACTGATGGGTCGTTTAAAGGAATTTGCATTGGATAGAATGCAAGCGATAGCACGAACAAAATGCCACAAATGACCCAATACTTGGGGTTCAACCACTGCTGCACATAATAATGATTATAACGCGGGTGTCCTGCCATAATAATACAGGGTGTCCGGATGAAAATGATCACATTTCAAAATTTAATTATTCAAAAAGTATGCAACCGTAAGAACTGAACCATACATCAAATTAAAGAGGAAACTCTAGAATTTTCTCTTCAATTTGATATATTGTTGACCAGTATTGGCTGGATATATTTTGAGATATGCAAATTTGAAATGTGATCATTTTCATCCGGACACCCTGTATATTGAACAAGCTAATTAAGGCTGCCGTTGTTGCCGGTTGACAAGTGGAAAATAATGACATTACTGCAGGAGGAGGAGCATATCTGCAACATTTTTTCTTGTTTACATTGCGTGCAAAGAATGCATACATGTAAAAATGAGGATCCCATCATCATCCTCAAAGCAGCATGTCAATAAAATGCAGCATCAAACGATTTGATTACAATTACGTGCTCATCTCCATTCGTGCCAAATGCCTTTTGTTTACCACCTCCACCAAAAGGTCTTCAAATACACATTTCAAACCTCATCAAATGTCCTAATGTCCTTTCAGGTTTGATAAGTGTGGAAAAGGAAAACGTAATACTATAAAAGCGTGCATGCTGCATTGGATCATCATGAATTGAATGAAGATCAATAAGACTATCCGACATGCATATATGTATCGAAGCTGTATTCAATTTTCAATGTAACAATGGCAATAAGAAGATCAACGGGCCATTACACGAGGTGAACTGATAATGACAGTAGTGCGAATACTTAATGATATTTTGATGATATTGGGCTGATGATAATAATAATCATAATGTTGGAATGGAGATTATTTTTGGGGTACCCTTGATGATATATCATCTTCCCTTATTTTTTTTATCGAAATCGATTATTTTTGTGAACACCCTTGTGTTTGTGTAGCATATTTATGTACCTATACACATGAAAGACCCAAGAAGAACAAGAAATGCAGAAAAGCAAAAAATGCTATGTATCTATAATAGATTTTCAAGGTAATTTCACTAATTTGCTCAGACAGAGAGATGCAGAAAATATTCATAAAAAGTGGACAGGCACAGTGTGCGCAAAGCATATCAAGCGAGTAGTATTTGTACCATCTTTTCATCGATGTAAGGTAAAACGACTAAAATAAAAGTGTGCGCACGCAGCATGCATGGCAAGAAGAAGATGCAATAATGATAGTAATAATGATAACGATAATATAATTACATAAAAGGGTAATAATAATCACAATATTATTATTAGGGTTTTTATCTTCGTTGTCATGTTTACTAGTTGTAAAAAAATTGATCGTGACTTATCACTTTCTTGGTCTATTGTGAAGCATTTTGCGCTTGCATACATACATAAATAACATTATATAACATTTAGCGTGTAATTGCTGACATTCACGGTGTACATCATTAATATCTCTCAGAATTTATGTGCTCTTTTTTTACTAGCAGCTAAAAAAATACAATAGAAACAGTAAACCGAACCAAATAACACGAGAAAGGTCAATTTTTAAAGCAGGCTAATTGTCGTAACAAAACAAACTGTGCAGGTAAAGGAATGCGATGAGGATGATGATGGTTGAAGTAGACAGGTGATGATAATAATAGTCGTCGTCGTATTTGTGTATTATTGCTCTCGTGTCATGTCTGGAGTCAATCATGATGACCTACGAGTAGAATATAGAGAGACGAATCAGGCCAAAAATTTATCAAAAAGGTGATCCTTTAAACAAATTTTGCAAATCTTTTTTCAACTTGTTGGTAGTTTGTCTAGCCGTTTGTTTTGATGGTGAAGAGTAATAAATTTAATTTTGAGGAGGGGGTGCGATAAGATGCGTGTTAGTTCACTGATGCGCGCTAAAAGTATTCACCAATTGTCATCTTGTTGTTGGATGGTGATGAGGATGAGCATCTTTAGAAACTGTTGTGATTGTGCTGCCGATATATAATTCAAGGTAGGAGGAGGACACGTTCTAAACAAATGTAGATGTTGACCATGCATACTATATTACATAGAGATGGTATTTTACATGATTGCCTACATCATATAAGGTGGTCGGCTATAGTATGACTCAAGATTAAATTCATTGGCAAAATAAGTAGGCATTTGAACATACCTCATTGGCAAATTACCCTATTGTTTCATGCATCATGCATGCATCATGGAAGAAAAGAAAGGAACTCACTCATCATCGCATCACTAGCTCATCATCATTTTTGCTACTTCGTCTTCGTCCAATTTGCAATTGAAATTCATTTTTTATTGCAAAGAAGCAACTTGTCTTGTCAATATCATGTCAATAATTACTACCTTTCGGTATGTGCATCAAAACGCTTGCGTGTAAAGTGAAGTAGACAAAAAGGTGCAGTGAAGATGACACCAGATTAATCTCGCCGTGTGGTGTCTCTATATAAACTGGGTGTCCTTTGTCTTCTTCATTTGCCCTCCTCATTTGATCTCTGCGTGATTTTTGATACCCTTTTCTCATCTTTTTTTATGGATGCATATCTGTCGCATTTTGGAAAAAGGAATGCATATAATTTAGGTCATTATATTGAACTGATTGGATGATTGCTCTGTTTAAAAGTAAATTATTGTAAAAATAAAATTAGCCACGGTAATGAATGCGGTAGTTCATTTATATTTATTCAAAAAATCTAACCATGGTAATTATTTGCTAAAACCATTTTTATTTTTGAGAAAATCTGCATATTTACAGAGAAATTTCAATCTTTTCCGTGGTCAAATGCATTCATTAGTAGATTTAAAAAAAATAATATAGGCTAAACATTAAATAAAAACTAACAAAAAACTTAACCTAAAAATTATATCATATTTCGTAAATACAATGAAAAATAATTCCTTTATGGTACACGATAAATATTTATACTGGTAAGCTTTTTAGTTTCATAATCACTTGATTTACTGTAATTGGCTTTTTCATCACTACGAATATATGGGATACTTTTTAATCAAAAAAATATCCGGATAATGAACATAAAGCTTGAGCTAAAAATAATATTAAGCTTTTTGTGTTTAGACATAAAATGAAAAAATCACTTCAATTTCAAGCACACTTCATTTAACAAGAATTATCATAACATTATACATAATAACAAGTACAAGTCTCCTTTCCTCAATCTCCATTAAATTAAAATATAAAAAACTAACAAAATTTATTCCATTTCCCTACCTTGGTTTCTGTAGTACTAATATTTTTCAATTAATAACACAGATTGCATCATTATAATAATAAACCAGATAAATTGATTTTAATAAATGTTTAAATAAATAAGCGGGAGTTCCCCTTGATTAGAAAAATTGAAAGTTTTCTACATGAACATTATATTCCCTGTTCTCCTTGTTATTGTGCGTTCCTAGCAGCACCAAAATAGCACTGCAACTAACAAAACGTTTACTACCCCACGACGATTATCCAATTTTAAAGTTATTTTCGTTTATTGCTTAAATTGCTGTCCTCCGTATACATCGTCCTATCCTAACTATTTTCCCCCCAATTTGTACAGCTCACATGCTCATCCATCACAGATCTTGCACGTACCTGTTTTTTCTCCATTTTGTGAATTGACATGAATTACAATAAAGGAAAGTACCTATGCCATATCATTATTAGTCATGCTACATATACTCATAATGACAACTACAACGACATGTGAAACAACACAAAAAAACATTCTTGGAAGATCATCAGATCCCTTAGACATGAAAATGGAACCCTTGAAGCAAACCATTCGTAAAATCGTGAAGCATAAATTTTACATTGCGGTAAGTCACCACCACGACTTTTGAGTCATATCCTCAAAATTTATTTATGTACTACACCAACAACAACAACAAAACTATTTTTTTCGAGATGCAATTTATATCTTTCCTGTTATTATTAAGGAACTTTGATTCAAATAAGGTACTATTCTTTCAAATCAAATGCCATTGAGTTCAATGTATGCATTTTCTTGGGGGTACAAAGAAGATGGTCAAAAGATGCAACAAGATATACGTGTCCTTGAAATATTAATGTATACAATTTTTTTGGTTGTTTAGCTAATAATGTTTTGTACCTTTTGGGGATGGAAGTAGGTAGGTAGTGCTTCCTTCATCTACCTGGTAATCAGCAATCGCTAAATCAATGAGTTGAAATCTACCTACATTCAAACTACAGAGCGACATCCAATCCAAACATGTCGTTTTTATTGGACAGAGTAATTGTAGAGTGTTACACAGTACGCCATGAGCACTAATAATTGGCTGCACTTTTACTGCACAAATTTTAATTTTTACATCATAACATATTATTTATTTATGTATATCCTGCATGCAACAAAGTTAATGCTGACATTGGGACATTTCGTTACTAACAATCAGGATGGTTCCAAACTGTCTATAAATATTTATTTATTTTTTAAACAAAAAAATACATGAAAAAAATGTGAAAAAATTGTTGAGAACCATACCAGATTTATCGAACAAAAGAATGTCACTCAAAATGAAAGGTACTTTTAATTTCATGACTTGATTTGATTAATAGCCAAAATATGAGATACATTGGGACATTTCGTTACTAACAATCAGGATGGTTCCAAACTGTCTATAAATATTTATTTATTTTTTAAACAAAAAAAAATACATGAAAAAAATGTGAACAAATTGTTGAGAACCATACCAGATTTATCGAACAAAAGAATGTCACTCAACATGAAAGGTACTTTTAATTTCATGACTTGATTTGATTAATCGCCAAAATATGAGATACCATGTTTATTTTCCTAGCTTATGTGTCATCGAGTTGGTACGATACTCACTATAACCGTCATCATTCATCATCACTCACCACCACCAAATGCCATATAAAGATTTTGTACAGGGGATAATATTATTGATTGATTATAAGAAGATTCCTCTCTGACTAGGTTTTCATATGTAATATTTTGAGAGTGGCTAGGTATACATTCGTAATCTTTTGAGAGTGACATGAAATTCATGCGTTATATATTGCAGTTTCACAGTCGTTATGTGTCATCGAGTTGGTACGATACTCACTATAACCGTCATCATCACTCACCACCACCAAATGCCATATAAAGATTTTGTACAGGGGATAATATTATTGATTGATTATAAGAAGATTCCTCTCAAAAGGCAAGTTGTTAGATATAATAATAGTGATACAACAATATGACCATTTGGTGATGAAGGATAAGTAATTAGTTACATCAGAGACAGAAAAGGTGAATCTTCTTCCTTTCGCTGGGTTATGTGTTACTGGTTGAAGATAAACGTGAGCTTTTATGAAGATTCGAAGAAAAAATCAAAATAAATTTTCGTGTTGTTGTGTCACTTGAAATTTTCAAGTCTTGAAAATCTACATGAAAGGAAGGGAACAAGTACAGAAGCAGAGAAGCTTGTTAGTTTTGTAGTAAGATGACACTATTTGCTGCAGTATACAAACCAGCAAAGGAGTCAGCATCATCATCATCATCAGGCCCCTCCATCATCACCACTAATTAATATCAGCACGCCATCATCTTCTTCTAGGTGAGTCGTCATGGTTAAAATTGGCGAATTTTAGCTAGTTGACAAACACAAGAGTACTTTATTTTCAACGAGGTAGAACCTAAATTAGAGATTGTTGTTGTTTGTGTAGTGTGTCTTCATCAAGATGATGAATCGTTTAGAATATATGGTACTTATTGGCTTTTGGTGACATATTTTTTAAAGCTTACCTCTGTGTGAGAGTATGCGCACACATAAGAAATAGTTTTCAAGATGTATTTAGAAAAAGGGTAAAGTTTTTAACTCTTAACTTTGGTCATTTGGTTTGACTTTGGAATTTGCAAGTTTTGGAATGTTGCGCAGTTTGTTTAAAAAAATATATATATTTATTGTCCGATGTAATTACGGTTTCCGTCATTTTATAGTAATAATGCAATAAAGCTTTAAAAGTTTAGTAAAAAAAAGTATTATTATGAAATTGAAGACAAACTGATAAGCTCCTTCTCTCAAGGAAATCAACCGAGTAAGATCCTCATTATCAAGCACTATTAATTCTTTCCTTTTATTTTTTCTTGGGCACATCAAATAATATTTCGTAATAAGTTTTTGTTTATGTATTTACATATGTGTATGTACTTATTTATTTTTTTGCCGATTTTTTTTGTCTTCAAAACATAATTCATTTTGAATAAAAGCAAAACAAGACAGATTTTTAATTAATGTCACACTGGGAGTGCTTTATTGGTTTTATTGCCGTACATAGTTTGTTTGAGAGTGCCACAATTGAAAAAAAAAGAAAACAAAAGGATATGAGCATATATACCTACACCTCATTCATAAGATTCTCAATGCCTTTTTTTGACTCCTCCTGAAGGAGAAGGAAAGTTTTGAAAATAAAAAAAGGAATACATGGCTAAAAAGAAACGACATAGGGCAATAATATTGTGATTGTTTAAAATATGGGCTTTTTGCATGTCTGTTGACATTTTAAAACATATATTATATATGTCTGTGTCTCTGTACTTTATGAAATTGTTAACATTATTTGGTCGTCATCTTTGCATTATGGAAAAAAATATATATTATCTTTAATGATTTTTTGGCAGTGAATGAACAATTTTTGTGATACAAATGAGTGTGTGAATTGGGTTATGTATCATTGAAATTGTCATCGTCACATTTGCGAATATTTATGATGGAGAAGGATGATGTCCTCTCTCAGTTTTGGTCTCCGCTCAAGTTACCTTCGTTTTATTTTTGCGTGTAGGTAACAATGGCGGCGGTAACTACAAATGCAGTCTTTTTACCCAAAGGCTATACTAATAACAATACTGCGACAAAAAAATGCATCTTTGACAGGGGACATAATATCAAGCTGACATGTTCTCATTGATAAGTTCAACCAGCATTGCTAATGCAGCTTTTCATTTTGAGTTATATTTTCGACAGCTGCTTAGGTGGTTGAAATTACATGCAAGTTATTATGAATGATGTACCCTTTTTCATATTATATTTTTGGCACTGCAAAACGCAGTGTTAATTGCTGACGAGGTGAAGCGTCTGTTATTTTTTGGCCATATTATGAACCTGCACGAGCTCATCTTCATGCCAACAGTAAAAAGCATAAAGAAAGGAACAGGTAGAAAGGAACAGGTATGCAGAGTGTTTGGATATTGCATAATATCTTGCCCTATCTTGTCCTGTCTCTCACTATGTCTGTGTGTCTGATCTTGTAGTGTCATCATCTTATTATAATATTCTTATATAAAGTGCATGAGCGTTCAAAATTCCACAACACAATGTAATGTTATGGGTTATAATAATAATAATGAAAAGGTCCTATTACCCGAATGTACGTAACAAGTGCATCACATCTCATCTCTTCAAAAGCGACATGCTCGTCAAGTTTGTAAACAATTATTGGCAATAATGACTTTATCCATTCTCAGTTAGTTCATCATTCGGTCTATAAAGCACAAGCTCTACTTTTGCCCAGAAACTGGTGGCTATCAATAACTTGCTATAAATATGGTGTTCAGAAAAAGTGGTTAACTATTTTTTTTTTACACTGTTACCCAATCGCATTTAATAATAACCGGATTCGCTTCATTGCTTGATAATAATGATAAAAATGGTATGATAAAATGTACCAAAATTAGGTACATAAGTATATATCACATGTGCTATTAATTTTAGTTGTTCTGCTTGCTATGTAACACATAGTCATCTCACAAGAAAAATCATGATGACTAATGAAGATGGTGAGGGTGTATATTTTCATAGTATTTTAAAAGAATACAAAATATGGTATGGAAAAGGGAGTGCATAATCCTCGTGATCCTTGCGTTGTTATATGTTTATACAAGGTTTGATAAACACTAATTGAAAATTATTCGAGATTTGCGCGTTAGCGCAAATCGAAGGATAATTGTAATTATCCAAGGTATACGGAAACCGGAAGGTATCCGTTGTATACCGATCTTACAGTGTAGTTTGCACGATGATAGTCGCACTTTACCCGTCAATCCAAAGCAAAGCTGCTCAAATTTTAAAAATCACCTTGCTGTCGGATGTTTTGCTTGAGCTCAGGCATCACCAGGTCCACCAACCTTCATAGTCCAAAGATTAATTACAAACAATGTACATATAAGGTAGCAAGACAAAAGAGGGAAGGGAGGGATGGGTGCTGGATACCTTCCGGTTTCCGTATACCTTGGATAATTACAATTATCCTTCGATTTGCGCTAACGCGCAAATCTCGAATAATTTTCAATTATTCCTTCGGTATACTACAACCGTTCGGTATCCGTTGTATACCGATCTTACAGTGTAGTTATCCAAATAGAACATTGTTTGTCCATTAGCGAGCACAAATAAATAAATAATCCACAATGAATATGTATATTTTATCAATCTTACACAAATTTTATTTTACTACAACAACATATTTAATTACACATTTAACGACAGTGTTACATTCAATTAAGTAACCAACATACTGCATAATATTCATATTCTATTTAAATTATCTTCAAATATAGATGTCGCAAAAGATGTTGATTTTGAAAGTGGTCTATTATAAAACCTACTGAATACATTTGATTTTTGTGTCCATCCAGCCGCTTTAAAAATAGTATCGGTACAAACCCCTGCTCTTGCCGCTTTTGAGGTAGATGCATGACGATAACTATGTGTTGAAAATATTGATGTATCAACCCCCGAATTACTTAACATTTCTTTCGCCCAATTACTTATTGTCTGACCACTAGCCCTTCTAAAAGGTGCTTGTGATTGGATTAACAAATATTCACTTTGGCGCGTGGAACATGTGCGTTCAATATAGTGTTTTAGACAAGACACTACACACATTTTTGAGTTTTGGAAAATGGGGAAAGATAAAGTAGTGCCATGTCCAGGTTTTGAAGTCTTTAGCCTTGCACTTATTGTGATCATTACTTGCTCACCCATAAAATGAATTTCGTCAAGGCGAATGTTGTGAAGTGTCTGAGTTCTCTGGCCAGATGGATAAAGTAGTGCCATGTCCAGGTTTTGAAGTCTTTAGCCTTGCACTTATTGTGATCATTACTTGCTCACCCATAAAATGAATTTCGTCAAGGCGAATGTTGTGAAGTGTTTGAGTTCTCTGGCCAGATGCAAGCAAAAGTAATGAAACTAATTTCATACTCAAATCTCTTAAATTAAGCTTACTACTATCAGACATTTCATTTATATGGTTTAAGACAATTTGCGGATCCCATGTAGCGTTATATTTTGCGGAAGGTGGCTTAAGTCTACCGACTCCTTTCATAAAACGTGACACAAGAGGATGAGAACCAATTGACACTCCTTCGACTGGACCTAGTATTGTTGATAAAGCTGATCGTGCCGTATTAATTAGTTACATATCCTAAGTTTTTACTAAATAGATCAGCCAAAAAATTTAATATGACATCGATTGAAGGATTGTGAGGTTCTTTGTTCACACTTTCACAAAATAATTTATATCTATTATACACCGATCCATATTGCTTCCATGTACTCTCACTGCAAGACGCCATTAGAACGGTCATTACACTTTTGCTAATTGCCTTGGAAGACCCGAAATTACAGCGGCCACTAGTGAGATCTGCTTTTCTAGTGGATGATGCCTATTATTGAAAGGATAAATTAAAGTAAATGTATTTGTACTTAAAATGATCTTTTCTGAAACGATCATCTTTTCAAAAAATAGTCCAAGCTTATCTGTTATTTTACCAAATGATATCAAATCAATAGCAAAATCTGTTTTGTCTACATTTGCTCTAGACGCTTGGTCCGCCATAAAATTATTAGATGAGCTAATGTATGATGCTCGAATATAAAAATTCCTTTCCTGGCACCACTCCCAAATTCTCCGTGCCACCTTGTTATTTTGACTGGATCGACATCCGCCAAATTGATTTACGTATGCAATAGCAGTTGTGCTGTCTACCCTGAGCAGTATTTTCAGATCAGATGAAAAATTAAAAAATGACCTTAACCCGTTTAGAATAGCAATTAATTCCAAAGTATTGATATGGTATTCATTTTCGAGTTGTGTCCAAGACCCCTTAGTTGAAACACCATTAAGGTAACAACCCCAGCCAGATTTACTTGCGTCAGTATACATGACCTGGTCAAATGTGTCACACAACATTTCATTTAATGAGGTTGGAACTCTTTCAATCCACCACTTAAGATCAACTTTTGCCTCGGGTGTGAGACATGTCATTCCATCATAACTACCATTATTTCGCTCCAATGCAATTTGTTTATCTATCTCCAATTTTCTGGTGTAAAGCATGGAATATTTAATAGCAGGTGTAGCTGATATAAGTAGCCCATTTAAACAAGCTAAATCGTTTATACTTATTTGTGGTGGTTTTAATATGTCCTCGATTGATTTTAGGATTTTTTGCCGTTTACGTGGCGGCAAATATAAAGACATAGTCTTTGACGAAAAAACAAATCCTAAAAACTCAATTTCTTGTGCTGGTAAAAGTACAGATTTTTTGTAGTTTACTATAAGCCCTAACGATTTTAATGTTCTTAGCGTATGATTTATATTTTCAACGCATTCTTCTTTTGTGCTGCCGATCAGCAGAAAATCATCTAAATATATCACAGAACAGTATCCCTTTTCCCTTAATGAAGTGACAACAGGTTTCATTACTTTGGTAAAAATACGAGGCGCACATGCCAGCCCAAATGGGAGGCAATTGAATTCATACAATTTATTTTTAAATCGAAACCTTAAATACTGTCGGTGTGAGGCTGCAATAGGTATTAAGTAGTAAGCATCCTTAAGATCTACTTTGGCCATAAAATCATTATTTTTGATAAGACGTTGAGCAACTCTGTGATCTTCCATTTTGAATTTTGAATAATTAATGTATCTGTTTAAGTTCTTAAGATTTAATATAAATCTGCCAGTGCCGTCGGGTTTTGGTACTACGAAAATTGGCGATATATATTGACCCGAACATGAAGACACTTCGCCTACTGCCCTAATTTTTAGTAAATATGAAATGCATTTTTCGATTTGACATGTTTCTGTTTCAGAGAATAATCTGTTTGGCGGTTCCGATAATTGGATTGGTAACTCAGTAAATGGGATATAGTATCCATAAATAGCATTGAGAACTTCAATATCATTAGTGATAATTTGCCAAGCCTCTAAGTTAAATCTTAAACTACCAGCACATACATTTACTTCTGTTGATTCGGGTAATACGGTCGGCCGCGTTGGTTTGTCTGGTTCCAGCCGCGACTCCTCTGAAATCCTCCGCGGTATTGTCCCCCTCTGCCTCTGTGAGAGGGGGCTCGGAAGTTTAAACGAAAGTTATTAGCAGGAGAACTGTAAGGATGTGGTCGAACTGTCCCACGATAGGTCGGTTTGTTTACAGAAGAGCGCACGATTTGGGATGTTGACTTTGAAGCTTTTAATTGATCTGCCAAATTTTCACCAAAAAGTAGTAAGCCAGTGGAATTACTTGCAGAGCAAATATTTGCAAATTCGGCGTTAAGAGACGGTTTTATTTCCGCTTTACGCCGCTTGTTCATTTCTGATGAAATCCCTGCAACAATAGAACATGCTTCCATGGTTGTTGTCAGCAAACTTTGTCGTAGGGCTGGGCTAATTCGCTCTTTCGTTGTAAACAACGTATCCGCAATTTGTGATACAGCCACTGCCACTGTAGCCAGGGTTTGTTGCGTTTGCTGGAGTGAAAAATCTCGTTGTCTGACTCGCGGCGGAAGAAGTGGCCATATCTCTGGATTCACTTTTGGTGCTCCCATGTTTTTGCAGTTGTCAGGGATCCGATACTTCTCCTTCATTTGGTCAGAATTTTTCTTGGAATTTTCGGATTTAAACAGTTCTTCAACTGCTGATGATACGTCTTCATTCAATGCAGGGCCATATTCTGTTGTAGGCTGGCCAACTTTCAATAAATCTTTCAGTGACTCATTATCCGAGTTTAGATCTTCCGGATTTTCATTATCTATGTTGCCAATTGATTTATTTAGATTTATAATCAAAAACCGTCTATATATATATAAAAATGTTGTAAAGGGAGTTTTACATACCACTGGATGTTTTATTTATCAAATTTTCAATTGTAGAACGAGTGTTGTCTTCTGCCTCATCTGAGATAACAGATTCTATATCTGGGTTGCTTTGACCTTTGATAAGCGCAAACAGGTCATCAATACGTCCTGGCAAGTCCTTAAGGGAATCAATTGCTGCCGAGTGTTTGTCAATCTCTGCTCTCATTGCAAGGTTCTGCGTGACTGCTTTTCTCTTTTGACCAGTCTTTTTCCCTCTTTAAATGAACATACGATAAATTCGTTAAATTATTAGTATTACAAATTCTCGTTCTTGGCATAGGTTCGCATTCGACAACGACCTTTTTAATGACATTCTTAATGTTTGGAGAAAAGACTACTATTAGGCACAATGGCCATTTTAATTTTTGGCACAATGGCCATTTTAATTTTGGCACAATGACCATTTTAATTTTAGGCACAATGGCCTTTTTTAAATTTTTGGCACAATGACCATTTTAATTTTAGGCACAATGACCGTTTTATTTTTGTGGTACAATGACCAATGCTTTTGGCGCTATGGCTTTTAAGCAATAATAAATGTAGGTATATAAAAATTTCCAGGGCCTATAATTGCCGTTAATTAACACTTGCTACCAAATAATATAATTAGTGACACTTACCCTGGTGGTTTAGCCGAGATTTCCTCTTCGTCAGATGCCATGGTGATGAATTTACACAATATACAACAGTTAAAGTTTATTTAAATAAATAAATTAAATCAAGTTGTTTAGCAAAGGTAATA
>JAITYZ010000282.1:0-14597 GCA_027744595.1 Paronellides praefectus | reverse complement strand
TTTTTTGTTTTGTAGTAGTAAGCAAAGTAAAAGTAATAGTAGATTTGGAATTATTATTATATTTATTATTGGTGATACAAGAACAAGGAGTTAAAAAAATTATTTATAATCACTTATAATAAGATACATTAAGTTTGTTTCTCTGTTTCCAGTTCCAAAATTATAAAAATATTAAATATATAATTGTTGATAAGTCAGTGTAAAAATAAGTGATACGATACATGCATATTACAACAACAACAACGCGCTGCATTTTAAGTTGTTGTTGAAAGTAATTTTTTTTTAAGTTGTAAACGTAAGAAATAATATTATACTTTTTCGGAAACGGAAGACATTTTTTTATACATTTTGCCTCGAAATTTTTACAGTTTTTCAATTTTGTTGATTTGTAAGAAGATTTTAGATTTTGGAAAGAAAAAAATAGGGTTGTTGTGTATGAACGATGTTCATTTTGTATTGATAAAAAAGAGTCAGCGATCGGTATAGAAGATATTTTAGTTGACAGTTAATAATACGTCAAATTAAGCAAAATCTGAAAGACAAGAGACTTCATTGTTTACTGCTCGTCATTGTCAATATTTTTTGTTATTGTTATTAATAGGATAGGCACAAGTAAAATAAAAAGGTACAGTATATCAAAAACTTTAATATTTCCCTAAATTATAATGGTTATTATTATTATTATTAAATATTGAGTTTATATAGATTTTTTTGCGAGAAACGTAGGTATGAATAGGATGACATACGTGTGAAAGTACTTGTACTCATTTGTCTAGTGTTAACATTTGACATGAGGCATTCTTTAAAGCAGTTGTTAAACGATTGATTGATGTAAATAATTTGAGTATTGTGAGCTTGGCGTCAATTGATATCCCCTGAATGTTAACATTATCATGATTTACATAATGGGAGTACTTTCACTTTAGCTAGACGACTTTTAGAGTTGTAGACATCAAACTTGTGAAATAAATTTAAACGAGATATTTTGTTGAATTAATATGTATTTATGTTATATTATTTATAATATCTCAAATTGTTTTCATTATACTGAATCAGTATTTACTGATTGTTAGTATTAACGAGATAAAAATGTAATATATGTTACATGCGTATATATTAATAACTATTAGTTCATTCACATTAGATTTTTTAAACATTATAGAATAAATTATTTTTTCAAATACGTTTTCGTTTGATGGCTCTGTTTAGATAACTACCTCATATGTCATCCACTAACGGACTTTACGTTTTGAGAAAGCAATGGGCAAGAGTCTTTCTTAATTTTCTGTGAACACTTCACTTGTGCGTTTTTTTCGGCAAAGGGCTTGCTAATAGTATTTAGCAGAAATTGGATGTATATGTTGCAAGAGGTTGTGGATTTTGCAAGAATACTTTATTGTTTTTACGTGAAGTTGACAAAGGTGTTTAATAGTTTTGCTCTAATTTTGTTGCAGATATCTTGGTTTGCGAGGCTGCCATTGGTTGATACCACAACCTAATCGAACTGACAGTAAATTGAGCGTTAAGGACATATACTATAAGTCGAAGAAGGAGGCAACGCCGGAGCCTATTATGCCATTCACACCTCAGGTATAGGAACTTATACTTTTTACTCTTTATAATTTAGCAATTTGTATATAGAAGTAGAAGCAGTTCTTTGAGTAAATGACTCATGTTATGTTTTTTTTAAATTCAGGTCGGTTCACAACTTGAAGAAATGGATGTGGAGGAAGGTCATGATGCATCAGTTCAGAACGCAGTGCCCATGGAAGCTTCTAATACTGGTAGGTTTTTCGTCATTGCTATATTAGTTTTGAGCTGAAAAAAGAAAGTTTTATTTCTTATTTGTTGCTACTAAAATCTAAATCTTTTATTTTTATTCTTCCTCGACGACTAAAACGTAAAAAAGATAAAATAGAATGGGCGGTGTAGAAATAAATAGATTTTGCAACTTCGCAATTTATAGTCATACTTTGTGATGTTATTAAAATAGTGTTTCAAATAGTATTATGTAAATTGACGTGTTAACCTTCATGTGCGTATAGGGATCTCATTTACCCTTGCCGATATTTGTAATATTTTCGTAGACAGCAATAATTATTAAATATTCCCTTTGGCTTCACAGAAGTAACTAATATGGAGGAAGACGAAGATGGAGCTGCGAGATCCGAGGCAACTTTTCGCTTCAAAGTTGAGAACGTTTCCAGGCTTCGTGAGCAGCTTTTGTCTCCTCCAACATACGTCAGAAACCTTCCATGGCGGATTATGGTGATGCCTCGCTCTGACCAGGGAGCCAGTCGAAATATGTCCCTTGGTTTCTTTTTACAATGTAAGCTACGTTTTGTCCTTTAAATTTTCTGTTACTATTTCGTAAGGGTTATACTTTATAGTTAAACGTGCAATGGATGTTGAATATTCTGAATAACAGGTAACGGAGAAGCAGAATCATCAAGCTGGAATTGTAGCGCAGTTGCCACCTTAAAAATTCTATCTCAGAAAACTGGGGTAGAACCATTTTCAAGAAGTAAGTACTATTTGTTTGTACTGCCTGTTCTTATTTGAAATACTTGGAATACCTGGTTGTAACATTTGTTTACAAACTTTACAGAAATTAGTCATATATTCCATTCGAAGGAAAATGATTGGGGGTATTCGAATTTCATCGATTGGCCGGCTTTGATGGATCCAACCAAAGGATACGTTAAAAATGATTTAATAGAGCTTGAGGTGGATGTGAAAGCCGATGCCCCACATGGTGTTGCATGGGATTCAAAGAAGCATACAGGATATGTTGGTCTTAAAAATCAGGTAAACCTAGCACAATGTCAACAAATAACCCTTATTTTGCTCGCAAAGTCATTTAGCGGCCGTTTTCATGTGTGTTAAAACATTTTTTTTAAGTTATTTCTTACATATAGTTTGCAGTTTGAATTGTATTGTATTGAATTGTTTGTAAACAAACCAATTTGAATTCGCATCATCATTATCTCTGTTTGTTCGTAGATGAAGGGAACCTGTGTTGAGGGAACGGTGCCTAAACTCTTTGAGGGGAAAATGATCTCTTTCATAAAGTGCAAGCATGTAAAGTATGAGTCGTCGCGTACGGAAACTTTCTACGATATCCAGCTAAATATCAAAGGGAAAAAAGATTTGTACGAGTCTTTTCGTGACTATGTGGCAACCGAAGTTTTGGAAGGGGATAACAAGTACGATGCTGGTGCTCATGGACTTCAGGTAGGATTGAATGATTTTCTTAATAAACCGGTAATTTTATGGGTTATCCCATTCAAAAAGTTGTATTTTGTTTCAACAGGAAGCTGAGAAGGGAGTAATCTTCACATCGTTTCCTCCGGTTCTCCATTTACATCTGATGCGTTTTCATGTATGATCCTGTTACTGATTGCTCCGTGAAGTCAAATGACAGATTTGAATTTTTCGATAAAATACAGCTCGACGAATTCGTTAAAGATAAGGATTCCCCTCAACCGAAACCAACTTACACCTTACATGCTGTGCGTACTTGGGTTTTTTTCTTCAGTTTATGAGCATTGTATTTGATCGAATAATATGTGTTAACTTGTTGTAATTGCATGCAGGTACTTGTGCATTCTGGAGACAACCATGGTGGCCATTATGTGGTATTTCTTAGTCCTAGAGGAGATGGGAAATGGTGTAAATTCGATGATGACGTTGTTTCTAGGTGTTCGAAGACTGAAGCTATCCAGCATAACTTTGGGGGGCAGGAAGTATGTGCACGACATGTTTATGTACAATTTCACACGATTTTGTAAAGAAAAGTTTACTTATATTTTTCCACTGTTATGCTATACAGATGGATGACTTGCATCCTGGAGTTAAACAGTCCACGAATGCATACATGTTGGTGTACATTAGAGATTCAAACTTGCCAGAAGTGCTTCAAGAGGTGACGGAGGATGATATTCCAAGAGAACTATTGGAACGATTGAAGGTTCGTATAGATTGTGTTGTAGTTGCATTTTGAATCGGTGAATTTTACATGGAGATTTAAACTCTATTATCTCGTATGTGTGCACAGGAGGAGAAAAACATTGAGATTTTGAAGCGAAAGGAAAGGTCTGAAGCCCATCTGTATATGCAAGTGACAGTAATGCTTGAAGATGCATTCGTAGGACATCAAGGTTTCGACTTGTTTGATCAAGAAAAAATGAGTCCTGCAGCTACTGCAAATTCTAGGACGTTTAGAGTTTTAAAGAAGACAAAGCCTCATGAATTTCTAAAGACATTGTCTGAAACATTTGTAAGTTATGAGGATGCGTCAGTTTATATACATAAGAAAAAATGAGTCCTGCAGCTACTGCAAATTCTAGGACGTTTAGAGTTTTAAAGAAGACAAAGCCTCATGAATTTCTAAAGACATTGTCTGAAACATTTGTAAGTTATGAGAATGTGTCAGTTTATATACATCAGTGACCAGTGAATATAAACATTGCATTACTTTGTTTTTGACAATGTAATAACGAAAATAAATTTATTTCAGAATGTGGACTCAAAACGACTGCGACTTTGGCCTTTTAACATGAGGACTACTAAAGTAATACGACCAATGTACTTGGATGTTACGCCTGAAACCAGTAAAACGCTTGAGGACACCTTATATGGCCATCAGCTGCCAATATTCCTCGAAATACTACCTAGTGACGATGAAAGAGATGGGCTCCCTCCATTTGACAAAGAAAATGATGTGATACTTTTCATGAAAATGTACGATCCAGTTAACGAAAGTCTCCATTATTATGGCCATTGGTGTGTTCCTATCTGTACGACATTCAGTAAGTGATTTCTACAAAATTGTCAGTTGTCAGATGAAAATTATTTTCGTTGACCAGGTTTTTAGAACTATTGAGCTTATTCATGGCTTATATAAATGTTTCAGACGACCTTGCAGTGGAATGTCGAAGAAGGGCACACTTCTCAGAAGATACACCGTTAACTTTATATGAAGAAATCTCTCCTGGGTCCGTTGAAAAGGTTGTTGACTTGAATGCTAGCTTAGAGGCGCTCACTGAGCTAATGGACGGTGATATCGTAGTTTTTCACAGAACTTATGACTCCACTCGTAAATTGAAGTCGGTTACGGACTACTATGTGTATATGCAATACATGTAAGTAAAATCAAACTAATAGATGATAGATGAAACTATGATGGAGTATTATATTTCATGTCATGATTCTCAGAAAGAAATTATTTTATCATTTTTATTTGTACGAATTATTTCGCTTGTTTGCAGGTATGAAATTACTTTTGTTGACAAAAGCAATTCGAATGAAAGCTTTACGTTGGAGATGAGTTTAAAGAGTAATTATATGGAAATGGCTACAAAAGTAGGACAGAGACTGGGGGTAAACCCATTGTACATTCAGTTTTATAGAAGTCAACCGTACAAGTACGTTTTTCCTTTTAAATGTCTTATCGAATTTGTGTTATGTCGTTTGCTTTAACGTTTGCAATTATTGTTGTTTTTTTAGGGATTCGCCTGCATTTCCCATCAAATTTGAGCAAGATGGCACAGACTTGCTTACCAAATTGGCACCGGTTCACAAACCAACTCGTAGTCCTTATAAATTGTTTTACCAAGTTCTAGGGATTCCAGTAACCGAGCTGGAACATAAGAAACAGTTCAAACTTTTGTTTTATTCGCCAGAGGATCAGGGTGAGCTAATGAGCCAAAAACTTGTTGTTATTATATGGTCTGCTTAAATTAACAGATATACTAATTTGTTTCTTGTTTGTGGTTCGTATATGTAGAGAGGGAAGTCGTTTTCTACGTTAATAAGGCTCCTAGGATAACAGTAGCTGATGTGCTAAATGAAATGTCAAAAGTCGTAGCAGAAGACCACGCGGGAAATTCAACATTACGACTACTGGAAATCTCGGCTCATCGAATTGTGAATGTTATTGAAAATGATGTCAGCGCCGATGTTATTAATAACAATAACTCTCCTAATAGTACGTATACCTTTAATATTTATTTTTCGTCATTATTTTTATGATATGAAATATTGATTGTACCGAATGAAGGTTCTCAAAGTATCGTATATATACGCTCGGCGTTTTACTGTTTTAGCTAGTTTTTTCATGTACTTGACGATTGATTTTATTTTTTAATTATCATTAAATTTTTCAGGGTATTATCGTGCTGAAGAGATTCCAGAAGAAGAAAAGTCACTTGGCACAAATGAAGTTTTAGTCCAGGTTGCTCATTTCCACAAGGAGGCTCGTTCTACCTTTGGAGTACCATTTTTGATTAAAGTAAGAAATTCAAAAGATACACTAATGCATATTTATTACGTTATCCTGTGAAGAAAAGAAAACGTTACAATCACCAAACAATAAATGCAGAAAAATGAATAATTGATATTAATTGATTGATATGCGTCGTTTCTGTTCTGTAGGTGCGTTATGGAGAGACTTGGTCCACTGTCAAGCAGAAAATTCAGAATCGGTTAGGTGTAAACGAAAAAGACTGGGCAAAAATCAAAATAGCATTAGTTTCTCAAGGAACTCCAGTGTTTTTAGAGAAAGAGGAGGATGAGACACCCGTGAAACCCGACAGTTTTCAGTCGTATTCGCAAACTTACAGTGGGAAACCGTGGCTCGGCGTAGATCATGTAAATAAAGCCCCTAAAAGGTCCCGGTACTCCACGCTTGAGAAGGCTATCAAAATTTATAATTAAACCTAGATGGTTTGTTAATCAGTTTTTTGTTAATAATAATAATAATAATAATAATATTATAGATAGTAATAATTATTATTTATCCTGTATTGAATCATTGTTTGTGCTTAAATTGTATTCTACTACTTACCGAACTTTATAGTGTGTGAGAATCACTCCTAATTGAATGCCGCAGCAAAAGATACAACAACAACCTAAGTATAATTATTAACATTAGGAAAAGTACATATAAAGATAATGAAGTGTCCTGCTGAATAGATGGCTTGGCTGTTTGTCATAAAGAAAGTATAATATCTAAAAAATGTCGCCATATATGAGTAAAAGGAACCTTAACAATCAGTAATAATTTCGTTCTATGTATTCAACGAATTTTCGATCCCCATAAATGTCTCTTGATATTATCTCTACCTGTAATGATACACAAAAAAATATTCATTTTATAGGATTTCTTGTTCCCCATCTTTCTGCTCTTTCGAGTGCTTGTACATGAAGAACATTAAATGAAATGTATATATCAAGTTATCTAAAATATAGGGTTTTACCGGCTGATTTTACGATTCAGCTCTTTATGCTTGATGGATCTCCAATTATGATTATTAGTTTGCTTCTCTTATCAAGTGAACACAAAGCAGAAAGACTTAATAATGAAAGCATTTTTTTGGGCATTATGAAATAATATATAGGCTTTAATTATTCTCGTCCTTTTTATCATGACCAGGAAAATACGAAATATATATAGTAATCGCACGTAATTATTATCATCCATCAATTATTATTATGAAAAGCAAGGATACATAACGACATATATTATATTTACATCTCAAACATATAAAACTGAGCACATAACTCGAAGCATTAATTTGTAAATTGTAAAGCATATATAATTCCTAAATTCCTATGCATCAACAAGATTCATTTACAACATCACAACTTTTTACATTTAAGAGACAAATTTTGAATAAATATATAACATGACAATGATTCGAAAGCATATATACAATCCATTTATTTAAAAGTTGTCAATAACAAACTTCAGAATTTGAGGCGTGATAAAACTAGAAAAATATGACTTCACATGGGGCGATTTGAGCAGTTCCAAAAATCCCAGAACATTTCCAAACCTGGACGGCTGTGCAGAGTAATATTGAGAAGTGTAAAAGCTCAATGAAAGAAGAACTTTTTGATGAAGTGTTTCCATTTCCTGCTTTGAATGACGATTGAGACAACTGTCCAAATCCGTGTTTGTTTGTACAATATCTAAATTCAGATAAAATATGGCCAATTATGTGTATACAAAATCAAACATCAATTCGGGGCAACATGCGAGACCGATTTACCATAAAATAAGTACACTAACCGTTGCGAGTAAGTATGAGGGACTCCAGAAATGATATCTCAATAGGACTTGGAGAAAGTTGACTGCAAATTGTTGTCAAAGTTTGCATGAAATGGCTTTCAAAAGAAAACTTCAGATTAGTTTGTTTGCTAAAAATTAAAATATTTATGTTAGTTTTTGTATTACTTAGGCATGCATACCTTGATGTGAATGTACTTTCCCCACGAGACCCCGCTAGCTGATTTGAAAGCAAGGCATTTGTAGTGAAGATCCCCAAAGTGCTAAGATGGAGACCAACAAGCTGATACCAATTTGATTGAAGCAAGACATCTTGAGTCACTTTAGGAAAGAGAGCGAATGTGGGCTGTGCACGCGCATGCTGAGTACTGATTATAAAAAGATTAAGATAGAAGCTTCCTGTAAGCGTTAAAAATGGAAATCAGTTAAATGATCCGTCATTTTTACCATTTTTTAATAGTACTCTAGAAACATTGTGCTGTTTTATACCTTGCCAATGATCAAATATGGGTGACCAGTCGGTTGGCACATTCCCTTCAAATTTTTTCACAGCATCAAATATACCATTAATAGGAGCCGTTGGTTGCGCTGCTGAAAGATTTAACTGAGCGGCTAATCGTGAAGCTGGAAATGCATTCGTGCTACTTTGTTGTGTCCCACATAAACTGGACGAGAGAAAAAGACGCTTGTCCAAATTGCTGTTCATTAAAAGGCTGTGCAAAGGTTGCAACATGTTATTGTACGTTGAGCTAGACGAGCTGGGTGCTAATGTTTTGAATTGGTCCCACTTGGAGAATGTCATCATTTCAAGACTATCTGGACACTTTAGTCCACGGTCAGTTTTCAAATCTACAGGCGCTGCTTCCGGGATGAGCGGATCGAGCTCGGCTTGAGCATCCTGGTTATCTGCTGGCGATTGCTTAGAGTCTGACTCAATCGATGATGGTTTCTTGACGTTATTGTGCTTTTGACGAATGTCACATCTAGATTCGTCATTTTTATCATGTACCAGCGATGCTATGCTATCAAATGATGTTTTCGAACTTCGCGATTTTGACATTTTCGGCAAGTTTAGTCGAGCATGTCCTCCTATGCGAGAGCTACTGGATGTTCTACTGTGTAGCATGCTGGAACTTCCATGCAATTTTGTTTTAGAACCTTTTCGAGGCCCTCTCTCCTCCTGAACGGCTTCATACGCAAAAAGAAAAAATTAACATAATAAGTGTTTTGGCCGAGGAGTTTAATCTGGAATAAGTTTACGGGGGTGAAAAATAATATACATATTCGTGTGATAATATTAATTTAAAAATTATCTTGAATATCATAGAAAAGAAGCCATACATGTCATGTACATTTTAAGATCAGCAAGAAAAAATGATTTACAGTCTACACGAAGCAAAGAACAGACAGGGTGAATTTCCATTTTGCCTGGTGGTGTAATAAATGGGTGCATGAATTTTTAATAATCCCATTTGTCCATTAAAAAGTCTACAACTGCCAATCATAAGTTTCTCTACTACATGATGTACTAACACAAAAAGTTGAAGTGAAACACATATACACGAATAATAAAAAAGGAGGAAATTGTGCACAAAGCGTAAGCTTTCCAATATTTACATAGCAGTCATTTTGATTCACTTAAATATTCATTAAACAAAAGCAAAAATTATTTTTCATCCACACATGTTACAAAGTTGCATGTCAAAACATGTATTTAGAATAATGCTCATCTATTTTTATATAATAAGAAGAGATGTATATATATGCGTATGAGCAGACTTTCTTCAAGAGCATCCAGCTAAAAAATAACACTTCTCTCCAAAATGTGAAGTAGCAAAATTTCTGAACACGCTTTGTTCAGTGAAAGCACATTCTAAGAAAGCTGCGATGATGATGATATGGTACTTTATGTAGTTTTCTTTACGTTTAACATGCCCCTGTCAGAAAACCTTTATTTAAGAGGTGGGGAGTGGGGAATCTTGTTCTCAGTTGTTTACTTACAGTTACCCTTCCTTTTGAGAAATACAAAATAAACATTCGTTATGTTTTTTGGAGTGTTGTAGTTTTTGCTTACATAATACATACTTATGCTCTCTCTCCCCAGGTCCTGGAAGTATTTTTCTTGTCGAAAAATCGTAGAATAATGGAAGGTGTTGAATGGACAAAATGTTTGACACCTTTACTCTTTGCTCTCTCTTTTCTGGCACTTTTTGACTGCCACGAAGTTAATGTTCAGTCCCGGATAAAAAAGCAAAAAGGTTGATTTTATTATGCACACATACTATACATGCATGTATGTAGGTCTCTTAATATCATTGTTCACTCTTCTTGGTTTTATTTTTGTATGTCTGAATTTACCTATTTGCGGTATGAACAAAAACATTCCAACTCAGAGTGCGCATACAACCCTTCCTACTTTTACTTTTTGTCAATAGAGCAGTGACAGACAGTGATGACTTGTCACATTATTGAATTTTTTTAGTTTATTTTTTTTCAAAAAGCCTCTTTTCTCTTACTCATGAAATACTTGAAAAAGTTGAGTGCAAAAGGGGCTCACAAAAGGTATCATATATTGTCTTCCCTTATATGCTTGTATTACTCCATGTAAACATAATATACTCATGTATGTATGTCTGCATGAGGGTGTGCTTCAGTGTTTTGGAATAATAAAAGGGTACAAGTGTAGTTGGAATCATAAGCATAAATATTTAATGAGAGAAGTTACAAATTTTTTTAATATGAAATGAGTATCGTAACAAAGAAGTGGATTGTTTGTGTCTGCCAACAACACACGTCTACCAACCAACCAACGAAACGATTTGTACACTATTTTCCATTCGTTCTCCTGCTGGAGGCTTTGTTCAGAGAAAGAAATGCTACTACAATATAATATATATCATACATGACTGCTTGTGCTTACATGTTGATTTTTAATAGCATTGCATATTGCATGCGTAAGGGGTTTGAATTGAAACAGAAAAAGGAGAGAGAAAGGAAAAGCAACATCACCTTCGTGAAATGACAATGATAATCATGCTTCTTGCTTTCTTTAATATGTAATAAGGACAAGCAATTTCATGAATTTTTTAGTATCATACATATATGCATACATTCATAAAAGAATTTACCTTATTTGTTCCACTATAAACTTACAACAATACAATCATGTACAACACCAGCAGAAGAACATGCAGCCCGTGTAAAATTTCATGCTTTAATGAGTTCGTGCTTATTATAAAACATACCTATATAGGATTGGAATTGGAAGATGGATAATATATACCAAATAAGTGATTATGTTTTAATGAGATTGATTTTTAAAAGTTTTGAGTGAAAGTTAACAGACAAATGGGCTTTTTTGTTACAAGGAGCGTCCAAACGAAATACATAAATTACCTACTTAAGTATGTGTATAGCAAAGGTTTTTTTTAAACTTACCATGCTTGTTCATGTTAGCGTCAAGACATTTCTGTAGACGACAACCTGGGCACCAATTTCTCCTGGTTTTATCAATCGCACAGTCTCCATTTCCAGCTTGAGCAAAAAATAAATAAAAACCAACACAAAGTTTATAATTAAACATAATAAATTACCTATTTAATAATGTGAAATGATACAAAAAAACTTCCAGGTATACCCTCTAAAATACACATTTCTTAAAATGTAAATACATTCCTTTTAAGGTTTATTCACACAATATGAAGACTTCTTAAAACAAAACAAAGGAGCATAGTATTTTCAAACTCACCAACGCATGTGTATGATATATTTCGTCGTATGGAACGTTTGAAAAAACATGAACAACCGTCACAACAAAAAACTCCATAGTGCTTCCCGAATGATTTATCTCCACACACCTTGCAAGAAACGGGAACAGGAAGCGTCCTCCCTATGCACAGGAGTTAAACAAAGCAACAAGGAATTGTTATATTTGTATAATAATTTATGTAATAATAATAATATAAATGTACTTGAAGTTTAAAATTCTACTCACCCATGATGACTTGGATTCAATTTATGATAAATTCGAATATGAATGTTAGTAGTACAATAAAAGCCCTTGCTATTACAGCATGTTAACCCTTTTATTTACGTACACACAGTAAACAGTTAAAAAATAGAGAACGTTTGTAAAATTACTTGTAGATTAAAGGTTGACTGGCAATAGGCAACTCGACATATTACCAGTTCGGTCTCCTGCTTCCAACTAGCTGACAGGGTTGATTTTATTTAAAAGTTAAAGAAAGGACAAATAACATGGCTAATAGGAGAACAAATCATAAATTCGGTGTCTCTCAAAATGCTTTGTACATATAACATCATCAAGCATTACATCGTGTGTATGTATTTAAGTTTCAAGTATTTCATGGCAGAAGCACCTGTAGTCATGTCATGTCGTGCGAAAAGCAGTGCATTTATAATCAACCTCAAGTGTTGCTGCACACTATATTTTTTGGAGCCATATTTCTCGGACCCCGATTTTTGCTTGATAGAACATGACTGACTGTGTATATATATACCTATGTGAAATAGATAAAAAAAATATGTTCGAGTACAAAAGATGGGTAGGGAAAGCAAAAGAAAAAGTACAACAATAATATTTTTGTCATAAATACATGTATATAGATCTGACTGTATTGAAAATCGTGTTGGGTTAAATTAAAATACACACCATAGATTACAGGTTGGAGCTGAAATTTTTGTTGCTTTTTTGATGTAGCGTGACATTACTGTAAAAAAAGAAGACATGAGGATAATATGTGCGCACCACATAATGAAAATAATAAGACGTGCTACTTACTTTTGCCGTATAACCTTTGGATTGGGTCACCTTATTTGTAACACATGAACATGACAGTTAAGCTTTCCTCACGTCATATGGGAGCAATACATTACATTTTACTACTTGTCTTCCCATTGCTTACCTTTCTCCGTCATCCGTTATCTGAATAGATATCTTTCAGAGTTCATATGTTATTATTACATGTTTTGTTCAACTCAAAAAAGGGGATGAGCACAACAGCCAGCAACTTTTTCGGGACTTTAACCGCTTTGTTATTGCATTATTACTACTCTGTAGTTATAATAAACTCTGGATACAAATGCCAGNTCTGGATACAAATGCCAGAGCTCTTCAACTGCCATTAATATACAGTTAATGCATAATATGAAAACCTCAAAAAGACTATTGAAAAGTAATAATACATAAAATAGGATAACGTGTGATATGAACACAAGACTTCGCACTGCTCCCCCTCCTACCAACTAAAAATTGTTACATTATTTATTCAACTGTAGATAAGATTCATATAATATCTTTGGAACTTTTACAATAAGGGGTAAGAAGGCTATTAAACGTTTACTTATTTATATGGAATCGTGTTATCCAGCTACATGTACTTGTATGATTTGTAGCGTTGTCTGTTTGTCCCGTTCCAGGAAGGATACTTCTCTAAATGTTCCAATGCCAATACTTAAATTGTTTTTGACCCCTCAAAAATAAGTAATTGATATACATAACATGACAAACTTTAACTTTTGTTGCTATTATTGAGGATTATTATTTCAAAAACTCATTTCAAAAACCAAAATCCAGTAGACTAAAAGACTGAAGGTGAAAGGTATTCTCTTTCTCCAGGCTTTCTCCGGAAAAAATAATTAATTTTATGTTTTACACAGTCCTAAGATTTTGACGTTAACGTTGCATAAAAAGTACATAAAAAGTATTTGTCGTATTTTATCCATAACATGGGATAGCTTCCGCTACATTTTTATGCTAGTAGTAGATTTACAATTACAATCTAACATGGGGTTATCATTCTATTGTAATTTGTCTGTTAGTTTATATAATACATTTTGAAATAGAGAAACAAAAACGAAATTGTTTAGACTATTAGACTGGATATAGTACATAATATGAAGTACGTAATAGGCCTTCATATTCTTCAAATATTTTACACAAAGATAAAAGAGAGTGTAACTATAAATAACACAACGGTAATAGAATGACATGTTATTATTCATGCTATAGAGTTTATTATACTTAAGAAATCGTTCTAAATACTATGCTTCAACAACATGCTTGTGTTTTCTACGGATAACTTTTGTCATGTAACAACAAAAATAATCATTTTAAAGAGGAAAAACTTTCTCTTCCCTCAATTCTTTCGTTGTTATTGTCATCATAATATCATAAAAGTAAAAAATACAGGACAGTTTGAACAATGCATTAGATATATTATAGGCATTTAAAAGACAGACTCAAATTATTGTCAACCAATTTGCCACTTTCCAACAAAAGTTTAGAACAGTTAAAAAGAGCTGTTTATAGGCTCCACTATAACTGTTTACATTATTTATTTTAAAATGGCGATGGCAATATAATTGCATAAACTGAAAACCAGGAAGGAACCAGTTTGGCATGTGGCTGTTTTCTTCAGATTAAAACTTCCTTGTCGCTACATAAAACACAATGAGACACAAATAATATTATTATTTTGAATTGTTAAATTGTTGTGAAACTTTT
>JAITYZ010000281.1:0-13222 GCA_027744595.1 Paronellides praefectus | reverse complement strand
ATAAAATATTGAGAGGAGGCAAAAGTATAGACATGACATGAATGGGTTGATAATATGGAGCAAAAAAATAATACATAGTTTTTCTCTCTATGACCATGGTTGTTGGATCGATTGTGGTATGTCTGTGTGGTGTACTTTGTACTTGGTTTGTGTGATTACTCCTTTTCCGAAACATTTTTTTAGCAAGCGAAAAAAAGGAGAAAAGATATCGGTTAATAGGTCCGTCTATCTGTTTCAATAGTGAGTCATAAAATGTGTGGTTGTTGTGTTGTGTGTGGTAAAAGGATACTTGTTTCGTTTTTTGTATGTAAAATGCATTGGGTACTTATAAGTACCCTGTGTATTTATTTACGTTCACTTGAATTACTTCAAGCTTTCTGAACCTTTGGTAGTGCTGCTGCTAAATACGCTTTACGTACTCGAGTCTTCCTTGCCGAATCTTTTTTTGCTGTTTTTATAGCATCAAAACAAACATTCCAACAGCACAGCGTAAAAGATATATATTTTTTGCAGGGATCGTTTAGTCAATCACTCTGGTGGTGGGGCGGGAGTAAGCCATAAAAAGCGTTATTATTATTTTTTGTTGTTGAGGAGAAAAGATATCAGTGACTTTGGTAGTTGTATGTGTGGTTGTGTGTAATGTGGGGATAGAGGATATGATGGTGATGATGACGAGGTAGCAAGTTGTAGTAGCTCAGCATATAAAAGTATAAGTGATAGTAGCTATGATTCTTATTTTTTCAATGATTTTCTCTGTGCAACAAAACGTCTTAAGCGTTACAAAAGGCAATGTGTATTGATCGGTTTTTTCTCTCTCCTTCTTTCTCAACATCAAAACTCTCAACCACCAAGAAGTACTTTATTATTAAAACTCTCTCTCGTACATAAAAATGTCTGTGCTTTCTTTCTTTCTGCACCTATGTTATAAAAAATACACATGATTATGTTGCACATATGTATTTCAATCCAATATCATTTCAGCATTGTGGTAGTAGTTGGCTGTATTAGGTTAGGTAAAGTACACAGTTATACAACCTATTTATATCATATAGGCTATGTGCATAGGTAGCTTACTCCCACTCCTTTCTCGCTCTCTGCAACTTCTTCTTCTTGAGAAACACTCACTTTCCTCAATCGACATCGTTTTCATTTCCTATGCTAACCCATATTTTATCTTGCCTTGTCGGATACCTCTTTTCCATCTCCACAAAATGCGGTGGTAGTAGTCGGAAGGAAACTGGGTAGAACTGGATGGTGGAACATATTTTTCTAACAGTTATGTATAAACTGTAAAGGTGTAATACCCAAAAAATAAACATATTACCTATCTACGGATGTATGTACCTGAAACACATATTTTCATCTCTGGATTTGTTCCACACACGCATGCATTTGTTATGCAATCATGCTTTTTTATGATGATTATTCTCTAAGAACTCTATATGTACGTTTTATGAAGCCACCTATTACAAACTCTGTTGTTCTTCTATTTTATCTTGAGGAGAAAATTGCCAAACATATATAGGTATACCATCCTGATGATGATGATATTATGTGAAGAAAGCTCTCCAAAGTAAGAGTAAAAGCACGCATATTCACATATAGTCAATGTGTTCTGTAGTATTTACGTAGGTACATAAACTGATGAGATGAAAAAGAACAAAGGAAGTGAATTGCAAAAATACCGATAAAAGTGAGTACATAATCTATAATATCACAACTTTTTGCGTACTTGTCATTCCGAGAATGTTTCAGAGTCTACTGGTTTTTTATCCAAAGAGAGTCATGATAATAACAAGTTCTTATATCACTCTTTTACTTCTTTCTGTTGATCCTTCACAGACAGCCTTCAAAAAAATATTATTTTTTTTGGAAAAAATACTTGTTTTCCTGTGGCGAAACATGCTAGGAAATCAAGAAGCACCAAAAAGACGATATATATGGAATTTTTTGACGTAAGTACACATGTATGAATCATCACATCATAAAACATTCATACCGCGCCGCCGCCGCGTGCACATTTCAGTTTCGATGAATCATTTTTTGTTGAAGAAAATTGAAAATATATGGACGAGTGTGAAGACATACCTATCTAAAAAAAACTCTCCTCATCATGATGAACATCATGGTACCTTTTTTTACAAATTCCACACATGCAAGCGCATATTTTTGGTGGTGGTATGTTGCGCCGAGTAAACATGCATACCTACGTCTCTAATGTAAGTAGGTATATTGTACGTCGAGTAATATTATGTCAGCTCTTACTCTTCTCTCCTAATAATAATAATTGTCATGTCATATCACCAGTAATGTTAATGGATGCAAAATGCATAATTGAGCAGGCAGGATTTTCACTGCCTCACTGATAATCATAGTAATAATAATAATAATGCTGGTAATAATTTGAGATGGCAGGATGTCAGATGAGATAACAAGGTAAACAGCTAGTGTGTGTCTGACTTGAGAAGAGAGAGAGAGGGTTAAAAAAATTGGAAGAGGGTGAAGTGAAAACTAGTCTCTGTTTCTCAATTTCTGTGTGTGTAATGTGTACACTGTTCACGCATCATGAATAATATGAGCAATGAGCATGTATCCTCTCTTTTTTATGTTGGAGGAATTGATGAAACACACCGCTGCCGTAGTAGAAGTGGTATAGATAGTAGAGCTAAGGTAAAGAGCAAAAGGTAGTAACGCAATAGGAAAATGAACACACCGCAGCACACCAACCATCATCATTGCATCACATCACGACCTCCAGCAATAACATTCCTCCTGTATGACAAGTTATATTATTATGGAAAAAGAAGAGGTATATAGCTAGTTACTATATTGGAAAGGCAAGCACGGATGGAGTGGAGTGTGGTATGGATGGTGATGTGATGTGTGTGGTGAGTAACTCAAACAAACACGTAAGGCAAGTCAAATCAAAAAGGCACAAGGTATGTAACATCTCCTCTTGAAATACATCCCACTTTGTATGCTGTCAGCTCTGATACAAAAAAATAAAGCATCGATGAGTGAGCATCAAGTAATTCAACCTCTCTACCTTTTTCCTCCAACTAAAAATAAAAATCATTTACCTTAAAAAACAGCAGAAATGTTTAAAAAAAGTATATGATTTTTTTGGTGGAAACATTGAAAGAGGGAGCGAGAGAGAAAAAAGTGAAGCAAACCAGCCCTCTTGTAACACCAAAATATCATCTCATTATGCTATCTATCTCCTCTTTCAATTTTGTACACGTTTGTATTTCAAGGAGCATCACACACAAGACAAAAACGTAAGAGAATATTATTACAAAAAATAAAGCATCGATGAGTGAGCATCAAGTAATTCAACCTCTTCTACCTTTTTCCTCCAACTAAAAAAATATATAATCATTTACCTTAAAAAACAGCAGAAATGTTAAAAAAAAAGTATATGATTTTTTTGGTGGAAACATTGAAAGAGGGAGCGAGAGAGAAAAAAGTGAAGCGAACCAGCCCTCTTGTAACACCAAAATATCCTCTCATTATGCTATCTATCTCCTCTTTCAATTTTGTACACGTTTGTATTTCAAGGAGCATCACATACAAGACAAAAACGTAAGAGAACATTATTTTTTGGATGAGATAAGAAGAGGGTTGCTGCAATTCTGCTGGAATAATTGTATTTAATAAAATGCAATTGGAAAATTAGATACAGCATTTAGGTAAGTACACATAACATGCACACTCTACACACAGCTTTATATATTATGCTTATATGATGGTTTTGGTGGGGGCAGAAGAATGAGAGGAGCAAATAAAGTAAAAGAGCATAAAATTGTAAACCATATAATCATACATACATTTGTACATATGTACGCATCATGTGAAGTTAAAAAACAGGAGAAAAAAATTATTATTAAAAAAGGGGAAGTTTTTTTAGCTGCAATAAATTTCCCTACTACTACCACTACACAACATTACGCTATACTCCTTCATTTGTGTTTTTCAGGGGGCCGAACCATTTTGGACGTAGTGTGTTGTTTATAGCTTTAAAATAATAAAAAATATGGAGAGCATTTGAGGAATTTCCCTTATTTAGTTGACTTTTTTTATCAACAACTTGACTCATTCCGTTTCATTTCAAAATTTCATTATACTCTGGCCCTGTGTTTCTCTCTTTTTCAACTAGAGAAACAGCAAAAAAAGTACAGCTTCATCGTCATCAGGAGCAAGATGATCACAACAAAAAAGAGGAACAAGTGTGCACATTTAAATGAACAAGTTGTGTATTTATTGCTGTGGGGGTTGAACCGGATGAAAACCCTTCTCTTGTGCATTTCACTAAAGGGGTTTTGCTTTTCAAATCCAATTAAAATGGAAGCAAAAATTGCAGTTTAGTACAAGTAGTAGTTGTAGTGCAGCAGTAGTCATTTTATGCATATGGCTTCACTTTTTTGATGATGATTTGATGATCATCAACATCTTTCCAGTGTCTTTTTACACTTTTTATTTCATTTCTCTTTTTCCTTCTGCACTGCTTATTGTTATTGTGTAACCTTTTGTTCCTTCACAAAAATGAGAATCCTTTCACAACAAATTGAAATTATTATGCAAAGTTTAGTAGTGTGCTTAAAAATATAATGCATATGAACAAAATTTTAATATCAATTTATAGCAAAATAGGTAAATGATCACCGAGGGAGTATATAAAATGCTTATATACGTATGACATAAAAAGAGCATCATGGAAAAGATTTATTTCTTGTACATTGGCCGAAAAGACTTCAAATTAACTTCCTTGTTGCTGCTCACCTTCGAATTATACAGATAAAAATCAAATATCCAAATGCAGTAATAAGAAAATTAACTTTTTATTAATTAAACAAGAAATGATATAAAAAAGACATTTACATCCAGTTTTGAAAGTACACAGAGAGTGGACTCTGGGATATCCTGAATTTCAAAATCTCATCTTATAAACTACATAAAAGCAATAGCCGTGTAAGTACACAATATTATTATGTAAGCATGCCTTTACCTATGATCTGTTTGAATAATGTACTTTAGGTAGGGATTATGATCATACTTCTATACTTCTGTATTAGGTACATATCAAGCCTTGCATTCAAAAAGTGGATACCTCAAATCTGTGCACGCCGGAAAGTGGACAGAGCAGTTGGCACAAAGAAAAAACGTGGACATTGCAAAATTCATATTTTGTATATAAATTACTATTAATAGCAAAAGAAGTTTTATTGACTTAAATTATTTTCAGATATTAAATATTTCGAATTTACTTAATGATATTTGATAATAATCAAGAAAATATGTCATTCTTGAGTTTATTGTCCTCTTCTAAAAATTGTATAAGTTTACCATCTCCATCTTTTATTTCTTTGTGCATGTTCACTTAGTGGCGTGTATAGAATTGTGATTACCATATGCGTATGCAAGTATCGATATTGATTTGAGAATTCCAACTTGACCTTTAAGTTAATTCTTTTTTGTTCGCAATTGCAGGATATTTCATAACAAAGCAAAGACATGAGCAACAATGAGCAAATATTTTGGCTGCTATAAGGCTGCCACTTTTTCTTTGTCCTGCTGACTAAATCGCAAAAAAAACACGACGAGTCGGTTCATCTTCTCTTCATTTTTGATAGCCAAACCCAGTACTGCACTATGGCATTTTCAAGAGTACAAGTAGGTAGCCTACCTAAGGTATGTATGTAAAATACGCAACTTTGGGTTTACGATGGTATGACATAAAACTTGATAATCATTCCAGGCATGCTTTTCATTTTCAAGTATGAAACAAGGCAATAAAGTATATTGCTTGTACATGATTTTGAAAGAGTGCCCTTGATTATCTCCCAAGTTGTTTGCGTGCATCATCATCATCATAATATTATTATTATTATATTAATAATAATACCATGTCTACTTTATATATATTATATTTTATATATTATACAAGAACATAAGAAGGTTTTTTTATAATATCCCCATTTAATTCACCGCGCTGCTCTGCAACAAGCTCCGCTTTTGGCTTTTGTAACTTGACGGATGATACTCGTTTAAGTATATGTATCATATCACGTAAAAGATATTGTAGTGATGATAAGGACGGGACACGATTCGGGTCTTCTTCTTGCACGAAGAGATCGTCTTGAGTCTTCAGTTCAGTTCACCCACTAAATAATATATAATGAATTTGCATTCCATACCTTCCAAAAAGTCTCCTTGCGTCTATTCAACTATGCTTTGTTATATAGGTAGGTATTGTTCATGTTCATACATAAAACTCATATAACAGCCAAGACGAGCAGAGAATGACGACGGATAAAAAGGCTCGCATGGAATGCAATTTTATCCTGGAAAAAATTTGCATTTTTTACAATAGCTACATACATTTATATAACAATATGAAACAATCACGTGGATATCTGCTCAATGACAAATTACGACGTTACATGTTCATATATAAATATTTGGAGTTTTTTAAAAAGAGTCTTCCTTGTTTTCCACTTGATTTTCTTCAGTTGACCGAACATAATCACAGCAAAAAATGTATTATTTTATCTTTCCTCATCTTTTGACATGTAAGAATGTATTTATTTACTATAATTGTTTCTATTTACTCCGCTCACTTTTTATATCCTTCAATTTTCTCATCTTGTTGTTGTGTCCTGTCCTGTCATCAGTGAATCTTCTTTGAGCATATTTTCCTTCTTTACTTTTGTAAATCAAATGCATTTAATGTATAAAAAATCCATGTGTAGCAAGGAGGTATGCAGACTTTTATTGTTTTTGCTGGAAGTATACTTGTGCCTTAAAATATGCGATGCGTTGAAAGTTGAAAGAAGTTGATGACTGGAAAAAATGATCCAAGAAACAAGTGTAGTAGTAAAAAAAATGTGATTCAGTATAATAATATGTGTAGGTAAGGTAGGTATACAACTCTTTTACTCTTTTAAAAAAGCGAATAATAATAATAATATTATTATTAAGGGCTATGAAAAGTTTATGTGAGCTGCGATAGTTTTCCAGTCACAATAACATTCCTTGTTTTTTTTACCTTGCAACTTTTTTTATTTAAAATATTCAAAGTATGATATGATGACGGCACATGATCCCGAAAGCTGATAACAGCAAATGTTTATGTGAGGACACGGATTTGTTTTGAAGCGGAGATTGGAAAAAAGAGATGCAAAGGAAAATGAAAGAAAAAAGAAAGGAGAGAGAGACGAAGAAGAGTTATAAACTATTTTAATAACCGCTCACCTTTCAATAATTTTAAGCGCAACTTACTTTTGCTTTATGATCCTCTTGAAGATATTAAACGTCTTTTTAAAAAGCATGAATAAATATACCTACACAGGAGGAAAAGGTACACTTAACTTTTTTTTCATATTCTTCAAAGTTGGTTGTGTGTTGTTGTTGAGCTGGCCAAGTTGTTCTTGGAGGATTGCGTCAAACATGCAAAAAAATAAATAAATAGCTGGATGACAAGAAAAAAGAAAAATAATGAGGAAAATTACTGTTGTCAGAAAAAAATTTCTATGCTCAGCTAAAAAAATTATGCTGTCAAAAATAAAGGGTCAAAAAATCAAATCCTTTTTTAAATATAACCTTTTGTCCGTATAATTTAGCCTTGCCCAATTTTTGCACTGACAGTTATACTGATATCAATAATATTTAATAATAATACTAGTTAAGTAAGTAGTTTGTAATTTATATCAGCAATTTGTCAAAACAATTTAATACATATTTAGACAGTTTTTTGGTAGTATGTATAATAATAGTATAAAATGATTATAATAACATGGGGAGTAGCTTAGTTATATCATCATTTCATATCCTTTTCATTCTTTCTACTTGTAAGAGTTGTCATTAATTTTGTATCGATGCGATACAAAAAGGTAAATTTTTTTTATCTGCTATGCAGCTGCTTGGTTAAAAACTTTACAAGAGAGAAAAAAAATTTATTGAATATCTCGTTAGCATTTTTATTACTTTCCGTTTAGCCTTCAATAAAATGTAAGTTACGACCAGAGATTGGCTGATGATAAGAGTTTCCCTCTTGAAAATAAAACATGTACCAAAGGATATACTCCAACAACAAGTAACCAAAGTTTATTATGACATGTATATGTTTTTGCTATACTTCTGCTTAATTTTTAAAGTTTAGGAATTTTTTTTGCACTGATATGTTTATGTGGTATCCTGTATCCGTCAAGCATCCATTTCAATTAGAAATCAGATACCTTTTGCTAGTTTGAAAAGTACGGGCAGTAATTAGTGCGCAGCTTTGCAAAAATTCACGGAGCAGAAATTCACGCTTTTTTGTGTGTACTGATGGAGCTATTGACTTAAAAAGCATCTACATACCTACCTATTGATAAGTAAATACAGAACTTTGGAATGTTTTCAGCTAAAAAACTAATGTTGAAATAGCCTATGGCTTTGAATCATAATTCCAACTCATCTTGTGACATTTGAACTCGACCCCAAAAATAATATATTATTTACCTTGGTAAAAGGGGCAGACGCACTTTTTTAACATAAAAATATAATAAACCATGACATGTATAACTATGCACATCCCCATAAAATCTTTCCAAAGGTTCAATACACAAAATTATTGTTATTATTTACATTTCGTGATGGAAAAGTGTTGAAATTCTCACACAATCTCTCAAAAAAAATGCTGAAGGCATCTAAAAGGGCTCTCACTCTCTCAGGTGAGTATTTATTCATAAAATACATCCAATTTTATATTTTTTTCCAAACACTATCAAAAAATGAAATAGTAAGGGACTTCATCATCCTCTCCACCTTCCCAATTTTTATACAGCTTTAATTTATGTATTTGTGGATGAAATGGGCAGAGAAAGGATCTTACGCACATTACACACATGCTCTTTTGTCTCAATACTGTTCACACACACAAGTAGGTAAATGCATTGTTTTTACATGAGCCACACGATTAAATATATATTTTTTCTTGTTCAACTTTTTGTTTTGGAGGAGGAGGCGTTATTTCTTCCTTCATTTCCTTGTCTTGTGATACGCTTATGATAAGTTTTGTGAGGCAGTTGAAAGTATGAAATATTGACTGAGATGTCAGCAACTTTACTTTGTTAACTTGAACCATACATAAATTTATAATAAAATTATCCCTCTCTCTCTCATTTATTCATTCTTTTTTCTCTCTCTCTTGGAAGATCATAGATCGACCTTTAAGCTTATAAAAGCAAGGCAAATGGGGGAGGATCCTTAAAGGTAATATCGTTAACTTAACTAGACTGAGTAGTAGTTGTTGTTGTTGAGGCAAAAAGAGCACTTGTCTTTCTGGCAAGTAAAAATTAAGGTTTGCTGCTTGCTGCAAGGTACAGTTTCTGTACCTGCCTCCTCCTCGTGCACAAAAAGGAAAAATCATACAAAAAACACACATGTGTGTGTGTTTGGTTTTGTACAGCAATAAAAATATATGTAACTCTGACTGGATTGCAGCAGCCTGCCTTATGATTGCATCATGGCACGAAAGAAAAAAACAATAAAATAAAAACAACAACAAACTTCTCATATCTTCTTATTAATATTTTAACATTCCCTTGAATTATCATAAAAAAGCAATAATAAATCGAAAGGAAGAAACAGAGAGGAAGAATAAAAAGGTGGCTCTCTTTTCTTTATCAGTTGGAATCATTCCCTTTCAAGGAAACATTTTTTTTCTCACCCACCACAACCACCAATGAACCTAACAAGGCATTATACACAATTATTATATTTCCTATACAATCCCACTATATTCATATTATCATTTTATCATATAAAATACATACCCACAAAACATTAAAATTTTCATTTTTTCTCTTTCTTTATGCTGCAAGCAAAGTTTTAATAATATTCTTCTTCTTCTAAACATGGAGAAAAAACTTTTAAATGCTAATTTGTTTAATTTAGCCTAAGCAAAAAATGCTAATTTGCATCTTGTTAGCTCATTTTCATAATAACACTACTAATAACTAATCAGTTTCAATGTGAAAGGATGATGATGATGAGGAATGAAAGGTTTGTAAAAAAAGTAAGTAGGGGAGGTGAGGTGAAAAGTGACGCAGTAAATTATTTTAACTCCTTTTTTTCTTTTTCTTTCTTTTGCAGCGCAGGTCACAATACATTTTGTATGAAATGTTGATCTAATGGTGGGCGTTTCCCTCTTGTTCAATCCGTATTATTATCATTAAAACACTATTTCAGTCAACTAGCTCTGCTTTTCTGAATGACGTATAAAAATGTTTCCACTCATCAGCCAAAATGGAGAGAGAACTAGATGGTTAGGCACAGAGGAGTCTTAGCAAATTATAGTTCTCATCATAATCATAACACAACTCGACAACCTTGTATTTTACAAAAAGGAAAATGAAAAATGAGTTGTGCGAAATTAAAAAAATGATGATACAAAGGAGATAATATGAGTACTTATCAAAAAAAAAATTAAATATATAAAAGGTTTATTTGATTGCTTTTGCTTTCATTGTCATGTACAAGTCCAGTTTTCTCTGGGGTCAATTAATTACTATTGTTTTGCTGTCTACACAAATGTTTTTCTTTTTTTTCTCAGCCATATGAACTTATTGATGATGATAAGGCATGTAATGAAATCATTTTTTAAACCACATTTCAATGTTGCCAAATAAGCAGTATTATTATCATTATTAAAAAAAACTAAACTACAAAGTTGCAAGGCAAGTTCCAAGAAATCAAGTGGCTCTTAAATGGAAATAGAATTTCGTGCGTAAATGTGCCTACTTTTGTAAGGGTGGTGGTGGTGGATGAAGTATCATCTGTTGTTGTAATTTTTAGGTACACAATTCAACTCGATCGCAGTAAGTGGCTCTTAAATGGAAATAGAATTTCGTGCGTAAATGTGCCTACTTTTGTAAGGGTGGTGGTGGTGGATGAAGTATCATCTGTTGTTGTAATTTTTAGGTACATAACTCAACTCGATCGCAGTTTTTTTTGCGTTTATGAATTCCCTATAAAAATGTTAAACGCTACATGTTTTTTTTCTGTATTTGCGCCGCCTGTGTATTAAAAGCCGCTCCCTTCCTCTTATTATTATAACAACAAGTAATATTATCCTCCTCCGCAAATTTTCCAATTTCAAATGGAGTCTATATGTTTTTTTTCTCGGAGAAATGTGACCACACAAAAAAACACTAGTACTCCACATGTTTATTGTTCAATCTGTTTTTTTTTGTAGAGTGCTGAGGATGAGTACTATTTTATTCAGCAAAATTCTTTTCTAAATGCTCGTTCCCTTTTTTTCGCCAACACACAAAAAAACGAAATAAGTTTGTGTTTAAAATATTATATTCGTTTTTTGGCTTCCTTTCTCTTTCTGGAGGATATTTGCTATAGAAAGCACTTTTATGATGAAATCAGACAATTTTTTTCTTTTTTTGTTGTTGTGCGGCTTGACATGATGAAGGCCTCGTGTCTACTCATTGGCTTATGCTCCCTTGCATAATATTATCATTTTTTTGCTGCTGCAGTAGCTGCCGCCGCCGCTACTATTATTTTTGTGGTGCTGAATGAATTCTTTCTCTTGAAAAAAGAAAATAACAAAGAGAGACAGAGGAGATGAGTATCATGTAATGTACGTGTGGTACATGTATATTGCTTACACAATTTAAAATCGACTACAAATTTGTATGATCATCAGCCAAACATTTTTGAATGTTCAATGTTACTACTACTGTGTGGCTAAACATTAAACTATATTTGTTGTTTCTCTGTGTATTATACTTTCAAGTTTGTTGTATTTTTTTAATAAAAAATATAGACATACATCATCATACCCCCGACATTCAACTTGTAGAGGTGAAGTTGAAGTTGTAGAATGGATTTGTTGCTATTATTACATTATTATTGTACATTATTGTTTTTTATATATGTTGTATATAGTGGGCGCACACTACAACATGTAGCGTATTAGATATATACGCTTGTCTATACCGAATTTCTCTGGACTGCTGCAACGCTTTTCCGGAGGCCATATCACCACAACAATTTCACAAAAAAGTTTAATAAAGCCATTGTTCTTCCGTCGTCGGATGCAAGTTTGAAGTATATGTGTGTTTGTATCATGATGATGATAGTTTTCAGTTGTACTCGGGATCCTCATAATAATCATCTTCAGCAAACTGTGAGCACCAACGACTACGTCGTGGTCGACGAAGAGAGAGAGAAACATCAAGGAGCCTATTGTTTTATTAATTTGTCGAGTGCCAGCCATCTCAGAGCACAATAGGCTCTTGAGAAATTAATGAGAGATAAAGAAGACGACTCTGCTGAGACTGGAATTGACGACGACGATGATGATGATGATGACATTGGCTAACATGTATATATTATGCTACGTATGGTTTAGGTATATAATTCCGATGTATGAAATAAAACCGACATCAACAATACAGTCAACACAGTAACGCGTTTTTTCCCTCTCTCTCTCGCTTTGAGATGTCTGAGTACTTTGTTGAAGAAATCAAAATTTATACCCTGTAGCCATAAAGAACATACTGCTGGGAAGGAGTGTGCTAGCCTTGTTTTGTTTTGTTGTCTTTTGTGGTATGCGTTGTTGTTAGGCCTGCATAAAATGATGGATTTATGATTGTACATTGGTTCTTGGTCGTCGTCGCTCCAAGACGATATGAGATGAGGATGATACATGAGTATTAGTCAAAGATTTTCATCAGGTTGTACACGAGCTAATTTTTCATTCCATCTGTCCATCATCGTCATTATTATTATTATTATTATCAAACCAATTGCTTCTCTAAACTCGTGGTATATTTTGTAATAATTTTGTGAGTGCACTCTCTACATCATGGAGATGTGCATTATCAAAAAGACAAAAAATCAAAGTTGTTATTGTTGCCGCTACTGCATTTTCCTTGATTGCGAGATCCTTTTGTTCAAACTTCCTTCCTTTTTACTCCTCCTGGCTTTCTTGTAATTAGATGAACAGCAGCAGAGGTACATAATATGTAAATCAAAAATTTATGTCAGGTATGCCATTACCGAATACACTCCAATCATTATTTTTTCAAGTTGAGTAGCAAAAGAATCTCATAAACTTTTTGATAGACAAGCGGTCATAAGGTGTCAGCATAAATTTTCAAAAAAAAACTTTTTTTCCATATAAACTTGAACTTGTCATGGAAGAGAAAAAATGCATAATATCCAG
>JAITYZ010000280.1:0-34123 GCA_027744595.1 Paronellides praefectus | reverse complement strand
TATATATACTATATATATACTATGCTTATGTGACTACGAGCAATTGGTTAATTTTTGAGAATATATATTTATTATAAGTATTTATACATGCATACCTACACAGTATATTTAAGTATGTATATGAAACACAATTAAGTAGCAACCAGTCGCTGGTACACATAAATATGAAGGCAGTTGAAATTTATAAATGGAACTTTTCCTCATGTAATATTCATGTTTTATATTATGTAGAAGGCCAAAAGCTATATCGTGTTGCAAGTTGTAATAAGTAAAGCTGTCAATATACCACGTTATTGTACATACATTATTATTATTATTACATTTTTGTCATACATTCTTAAGTAGCCAAAGAACTTATTTTCGACAGTTTCAAATTATTATTATCATGTACCTATATATTTTTCTTGATGGTATCAGCCTGGTATGTAAACGATACATATCCATCCATATTGTTAGTATTTCGGAACATGAATCCTACCAAACACAAAAAGTATAAGAATACTTTTGTATATCCTACTAAACATTCGTAACACAGTATGTTATGTATAATGTGTATTTTTATAGCAATTTGTATTTTCTTGCAACTTTTTTTTCATTTCATAAAATCCTATATTATCAAAGCTTTCACACATCAATAATGTATACACAAAAAGTTCACGAGAAAAAAAATTGTAATATTTTAAAGCGACCCTGAACAGTCTAGTGAAGATTTCGGGTAATGATGGCCTATAGTTAAAATCTGAAAAAAATATTATTATGAGAGCACAGAAATTGGAATTACATGCCATATTACACCGAGGTGAGGAAACGAAAAGTTCATTAAAATTACTTTCAAGTTTAACAAGTTACCCGAATGGGCATATATACAAGTTATTATTATTACATTATAATTTGAAGCTATTTTTTATTACTTTTACACGTGCACCAACTTGGCTGTGAAAATGAGAATATTTTGCTTGTTATCATTTATTGTTATTGTGTGACTAATGAGCTCTCCTTGTACACATTTCTATCTCACGTTGATTGATACATGAATCATTGTAATAAAAAAATGTTCATATTTTGACACTTGAGTAATAATATTGACGTAAACATAACTACTGGATAATTTATCTGCACTTATTATATTACACGCTTTTAAATTGACAGGCATAAGTTTACCTGCCATAAGATATATTGATAAACATTTTACTTGGGTCCTATGAAAACGCTTCCCAAAGTAAATAATATCCAACACACCACCCGACATTTGACATTCTTCAGGTAAAAAAATGGGTAATCATAAAGAGAAAAATGATTCATGATGCTCAAAAAACCGAGAGAGATGTACAATTAGGGTCAATACACTTTCCAATTCAAACTCTTTTATTTATAGACATTGAAAACAACCATTACTTTTTTGCTATGTATTCAAATTATGGAGCAATTTGAATGCATAATGAAATGACATTTTTCTTGAACGTTTCCTTGATGGAAAAATTCCAAAGCAAGAAAATGTCTAACTGCGTAGTTGTGTGAGCTGGAAAATTTGCAAAATATATGTATTTTTATTTTTTTTCTAAAATATAGCGTACAAGGTTACTTTTGACATTGAGGAGATGTACTATTTATTATAATATTTTCTTCTTTTTTTTTGCAAAAAATAGTATACCTGGTTATAATCCTAACACAATACACGCACGTGTTTAATAATAAATATATATGTAGAGCAGAGAGCTACCATGTTTATATAGCCACGTTATTATATAGACCTTTTTTACCGGGATATATTTTTTACAAAGAGGAAAAAACAAGACATCACCACGTCGTTGATTTCGTGTTGTTTCTTCCTTAATAATTCTTCAACTCATGGTAATAATAACAATAATAATAATAATGAAAGAAAAAAATTCCTTTCTTTTTTCATCTCTCGTTGGTTCCATCAACTTCTCTCTCTCTCTCTTCAAGAAAAAGAAAGAGAAACTGCTTTTTTGCACGCTAGCCCATTTGACATATTATATACATATTAATAATAATAGTCATAAGAACACAGCAGCTGCCTATTATACACTTATTTTTTTCTTTAACTTTTTACATAATAAATATGTATACAAGAAAAAGAAAAATACATCATCATCATCATTTACGTATTAAGGTACATATACAATAAATATATAGATTGTTATTATATAAGTATATAGTAATAACAGGTAAGTAGAGAGTATGTGCGATAGTGAGTGAGCTGAGAACACAAGTTACAACTTCTTAAAAACAAACAATACATATCCCCATCACATGTCTGCAATCATCTGCTGGAGAGAAACTCTGCGCAAATAATAATCCACACAACATAACACGACGACGAAAAGTGTACAAATGCCAAATGGAAAGAAACGACACATCGTGCTTGAAGGTATGTACTTTTCTTGTGGATACCTACGCAATATTAATTCTGAAATAATAATAATAATAATAAGTTGCTTTTTGCTACTACCTACAATAGTATACCTGCTCTTATGTGCTGCTGATGTGTTTGTTGGCAGCAACAAAAGTGAGTGAGAAAAAGAGAATGAGCAAACGTGATGGGTTTACTTATAGGTGCCATTATTACATTGCATCGCATAACGAGCATTTATGACGGCTTATACGAGCGGGAAGGGGGTAGAGAGAGGAAGAGAGGTATTTTTTAGACAAACACACGCGCTACTTCTGCTGCTGGTGTACAGGAATTTTGTACAGGGCAGTTAAATATGAAAATGTGCTGCAATTTCTGCCTAGTTTACTTTACAAGCGGACAAGATGATGAGATCCCAAAACTTTAATGCTTTTGGGCTTGAATATGGAAATGGTGAAGTAGTAAACAGGAAATTGTTGAATATATTATTACTATTTTTGGGACCCATAAGATATCCCCGTGCACTTGTTGTTGTAGTGAAGAAATGCTGCAGAATATAAGACGTGCTGCAAACCAAATCGCAATTTCCGGAGCATTTTGCTGATTATGAGTGCACGGCGTTGTAGAAAGGCGTATGCAAAATTGTGCATCATTTCCTTTTGTTTTTAAGCTTTAAAATGGCAGAGAACGAAGCTATGTTTATGCCAAAAAATGCAATATAAAATCTTATTTAGAGAGTTTTGAACCAACTGTTTTGTATCTCTGCAGCCATGAAAAGTAAAATTGCAACAAGAAAGTAGGAGGTTATTGGTAGGTAGTGAAGCATGTAGGTAGCTCCGGTAGAGTATTTTGCACTTATTTCCTGCATCCTCCTCCGAGACCATATCCTGTTTTAAGGAGATAGGTAGAGATGCATGCAATGGGGGATGAATAAAAACAGATGGTAAATGTAGGTAAGAAAAACAGCAGTTTACTACCAGCAATGTATGCAAACAACATAAGAAAAACTTTTTTTAGTGGGTGAGATGCCATGAAAGAAAGTATGACAAAAATTGTTTAGTTCGGTTGGACGGTTTAGAAGAGTAGAGTGCAAAAGCGCACACCAGGGGCAAGTATATATGTATGCTAGTCGCATCAGCTTATCATCATTTTTAGAGGTGGGTATTTTGAACACATGGCAGATTGTGATATATATTTATTGTACAAAAGAATGAAAGCTGCATTAACTAGGCCATATATGCCATGTGAATGGGATTACTATTCTTTTGTCTGTATAAACCTTAGAGAGAGTTGATGATGGTAATAAGAAGGAAGGAGAAAGAAAACAGAAAAAAAGAAGGAAGCAGGAAGGAGCGAGAATTGCTTTTTACGCTTTTTTCGTCTTCTTCATGAACAACTTGGTGAACGCCTTTCTGTTCGCTTTTCTCACTCTTTCTCTCGCATTTCCCTTTCTATTTTTTTTCTTGCTGCGTAGTTGTCCCTCTTCCTTCCTCCTATTTACACACATGTGAGTACATGCTTTTCTTGTACCTTATCATTATATTACCCTTTTCGTCCTCCTTTTTATTCCACCTTACTTTTATATACATTACGCTTTTTGCAAGTAAACGGTAGAAAAAGACATACAGAGAAGTACAAAAAAGATCACGAATAAGCTAAGTAAGAACAAGAAAAAAGTGAGAAGAAAAAAAAGTAGAACAAAAATTGTGTAAAATAAAGAATGGACAAGTGACAGGGCAAAGCAAACAAGCAAGAAAAGTACATAGGCACATGTATACATAAAAAACTGACATTAACACATATTTATAAACGCGTACATTTTTCACTTGAAAGCAAAAAGAGGGACAAAGAAAAATACGAACGCAAAGTTTTTGAGTGTGTTATTTTTTTGCATGTCAGTTTAACTGACAACATAAACTATGGTGCTACAGACGCATTATGATTATATGTATTATTATTATGGTGTGAATGTGGACTAATATATTTAGTATTTGTATTGAACTGGATTGATTGGTAGATTTAAGGTGTGTATTATTTGTATGCGTGTCCACATGGACGTATGAATAAAACCCAAGATAAATATTTCGTAACATAAAGTTATGCCCACTCATCTAGTCGTAGTTTTTTTGTATAGCAGCAGCAGCAGTAATAAGCTAACCCGTCTAAATTACTTTGTGTAAAAAAATATAACCAAGCACACAACTTCATTTTCCCTACAAAAAACACACACACACAAGTTTCGGAACGCAGACTTGATATAGGCCAAAAGCCAAAAGAGAAAGTTACTTTCAACTTTCTTTATATATAGGTACCTATATACAACATATATATTTAGGTGTATATATTTTATGCATGTATTCATATTACGCAAAATAATGATATCTCATAAATACTTTATTTTGTAATGGTAGCGTGTAGCTATATATACATACCTATGTATGTATATATTTTGTGTAATAACTTAATAAATATATAGAACAGTGAACTTTTCGAAATATATATACTAAAAGCAAGTGTATATGGTAGTATGCAATATAGTGATACTATTATAATTTAAGTTTCTACTTTCAGATTCATGAGCAAACTCGTCCGAAGGGGAAAATTTGGGGTAATGAATATTTTCTTCATGTTTTTTGATTAGCTCACGCTTCAAAAAGGGCAACTGGAATGAGTAAAAGTCCACCAGAGAAAGAAAGAGAGAGATAGATAGAAAGTAAAAAGAAAAAAAGAAAGAAAGAGGAAGTATGTTCCATTTTTTTATACAGCCGCCGCCGCCAACTACAGAAGCACACTACCATGCTATAAAGTGTTGGGAGAAAAGAGGATGAACCATCCAACAAAATAAAACCATATATACATAGCTTTACTACAAACACGCTGATGTCTTTATTTTTCTTACATTACAAATTATTCTTGGCTACATGATATTGTTATACAACAATATAATTGTACAAAAAAATATCTTTTTTACAGACTGTAAAAGAGGCTACCCTGTGTAACATGAATGCATTGTGTGTAGGAGGAAGATCGATATCATAAATTCCTCAGAGGTTCTATCTTTTCTTCATTTTTTTAGAGCTGCTACCCTGTGTAACATGAATGCATTGTGTGTAGGAGGAAGATCGATATCATAAATTCCTCAGAGGTTCTATCTTTTCTTCATTTTTTAGAGCAAAGCAAACCAAGAAGAAATGAAAATTTTATTAAGTCTACTACCGGCTTTATATAGGAATGTATGTAAATGCACGTATTATAATGTAACTCCAAAAAAGCTATTTTTCCGGTTTACAAAGAATAATAATAAGTTGTATGTAAAGTGGTATATGAGTATAAGATATGTACACACTAACATTGCATGTAATACAATGGCTTAATAATAATAACAATATTAATATCTTTATTATTAAGGAGCCATGAAAAAAGCAGTCTGTAATTTTTGTGGCACAATTTATTTTTAATTGAATTTTTTTTTCAACTACAAAATTATATCCTTTTCTGATTTCTTTCCTTATTATAATCTATTATGTATGTACGTTATCATGTCAAAATGTCAAAATTATAATTTTGTTAAGTGCCTAACTATCTCTCTGTAGAAAACTTTTTCTGCTCACTTTTCCCAAATCACTGCCATCATCATCCTGATCGCCATTTTTTGTTATTAGATTTCTTTCTCTTTCTTCCTTTTTTTTTTGCGGCAGCAAAAAAAACACTGGCAAGCAATACTGGGAATATCCAAAGTAGAAGATGATAATCATAGTGTTTTATGGGAGAAGGATAAGAAATGGAAATTGATGCACATTATGACATGCACGACCTGTCTACACGCAGAGAGGCAATGTACTATCCCCGCTCACCAATTATTATTTCTTAGAAAAAGAGAGTAATGAAAAAAGGAAGGAAGAAATAAAAAAGATTGTAAGAAGGTCAGCTGGAAGAAGATAAATAAAAAAAGTCCATTTAGTACAGCAACTCCATAGATATAATTATGTATATAGCCCTTAAATGCAGACAGCAAACACCACCAAAAAACACAATATACACATGTTCAAAAACATGTTATCCATATATATTTATAGGTATATATAGGATAAGCATGTAAAAAATAAGTAAAAGTGGATAACGAAGAATTATATGTAGCATATATGTATTCCCAGCCGAAAATAATTCGCGTGCTTACATCCTACTTTACTTGGATGGACGAGCAAGAAAGGCGAAAAAAGGAAAGGAGGATGAAGAAAGCAAAGTGTGTTTTGGTTCGTTGAGCATGCATGCATGAAAATCATCACATCAGCAGCAGCGGCAATGCTTCTGCTGCCACCACCACCGCTGATGATCATGATGATGATGATGATGATGACAACGATGAAAAGTTCTATGCACAAAATGTTCTCTCAAGAACATCACAAACAACGTGCATGTTGAGGAGGAAGAATGTATGGAGATGATGTAAAATATGTGTGAGAAGAAAGTGAGGAGTGATCCCAGAAGAAAAGACCATTTGGTTAAGTGCATGAATAGCAAAAAGGTAGTCAGGTAGTAGTATGCATATATACCTATGTACATATTATGCATACTCTATATACCTGTTTTCTTTAAAGGGAAAGCATAAGCTAACGAGAATATAGTAGTAAGCCTACTTGCTTTTGGTATGGTGGAGTTTCGCAAAGAAGAAAAGCCTGTCTAGAAAGAAAGTAATCAATAAAACGCGGGTAACTTGCCGTTTTTGCCCGCTAGCTTGCACAAAAACTTGAATGCTAACAGTAGCAAAATAAAAAGTGGAAGGTAAAAAAGAAATAAAGGTAGATTGGTAGGTATACTCACTCCTCTTCTCAGAAAGTAAAAATCAGTATTTTAAGCCATGCCACGCTGTGTTTTTATAACACCAACTCTACCTACGCTTTATTCCATACCTACAATAATATAATATTATGTTGGTTGACTCTAGCTTACAGGTTTTTTTATTTTAGGCATCATGCATGATGCATGCATTAAGTTGCTAGTCATTCAGAGCAGTCAAAGCATCACCACACCACACAGTCATAGTCAGCGTGAAGTACACCAGCAAAAAAAGCGAAAGAGAGAGAAAAACAACTGAGAACTGAGAACATAAACACACACGCTAGCGGCCGTTAACACTTTAATGACAGCTGACGTGTTGGACTCCTATTGAGAAAACTGGGGCGATCAATCACCATTTTTTTCCAGGTTTATTTTTTCGGCCTCGATCATGTAACACTACTTGACAAGAGGAAAAAACACGATGCGATGTTAAAAAGAAGAAAGAAAAAAAAAGAAAAAGCGAAAAAGTTTATGGATGGATTGAGTGATAGCTCCATATATATAATACGTAGGTATACATGTATGTATATTATCCTGTGTTGAGTTTATAGACAGCTTGAATTTCAAATTTGTGTTGCCACACTGACGTATTTATAGAGGGCAACAAAAAGTCAGCCTGACATTTACGAATTTATAAATTTGTGAAAACGTTGGCTTGTTTGATTACCTATTTTTTTGCAAATGGGACACACGGTGACAATAAAAAGGAAAAGCCTTTTTTTGTTGAATGCTTTCTAACAAAAGGCTTGTTTTCATTCATTTCGTATTATTAAACGGCAGGATATACAAGAGAAAAAAAGATATGGAGAAAACTCCCACTCCAAGCCAACTTGTTTTGTGAGCCAAAAAAAATGACGATTGAAGCTAGGTCGTCTGGATCTGGATAAAACTGCAGAGACATTTAACCAGCCACTTTATCATGTCAGTAGTCAATTTCTAATAACAACAACAACAGAGCAAACAAGATATATCTCTGTGGTAAATTATTAAATTTTCCTATTGCGATAATTGTTTGATAATGCATACCGCATTAAAAACTACAAGTTACAAAAACAACAACAACAAGAGGGAAATTTAGTGACTTTGTTTACTGGACTGTTGTACATTATGGGAAATTTCTTGTTTCCTTTACGTGTATTTTGGTAAAAAAGAGGAAGAAATGAGACAAGTGAAATTGAATCCGACATTTTTTAACCCAAGGAATTCATCAATGTCATCTAGGTATGCAGAGAGAGAGAGCTGTGGCCAATCAAAAAAAATGGTTGACTGACTGACTGAGAGTGATGATAATGATATGAAAAGTAAAACGTCTTGCCATCTGTTTTTTTTCTTCACTGCAGCTGTCTGCAGTCTCGAAACTAGTCACGCAAACAAAAAAAATGGCGGAAAGGAAAAAATTTACAATTTTTTACACAGACATTACGTATACAATACATACACATTTAATAATATATAGTAAATGGATACAAAATTTTGAGAAAATGCTTTATTTAACCTTGTAATGATATGAGCAACTAAGCAAACAGTAGGGATCGTTGACACCCTTTTTGTCCTTGATGGAATTTTTTGTCCTTGATGGAATGTTGGGGAAATTCATAAAAATAATATTAATATTCCCCAGAATAACTTGTTATGAAACGGAAAGTCAAGGACAAAACAATAGCATTATTATGATAAGGTGTAAGAAATTTTATTATGATTATATGACTATTTGGGGCAGCAGCAGCTTTATCATAATTCACTGATCGGATACGCTGATAAATCCGCTCTTTTAGCGCAGAAAAAAAACAACTTCTCTCTTTAATTTTCAACAGCATTTACCCAAAATATTTCCTAATAATTGATTACAGTGGAAAAAACAACTAAAATAGGCTGCTTTTAACCCTTTTTAATAAACTCACAAAATATAAATCGCAATAATGTAAGGGTACGAAACCAGAGAGAAAGGACGACGATATAAGATTTCATTGCTTTCAATAATGGCAACATTACCCAAAAATTACCAAATGCATATTTTAAGTCATTTTTTTACAACAAGGACATAATATACTCCTTTATGTACTTTGGGGGAAAACAAGGTGTGTGTATAAAGTTTAGGTTAACGCACCATTTTCACGCAACCTGCAAAAATAAAAAGGTCACCCTTGTAACATTTCGCCTTTTTTATCCATGTGGCAAAACTACTAAATAGCTATAAAGCTGAGCTTGTTTTATATTTTTTTTTGGCATGTACAACAGTAAATGTAGCTTTGCTTGTGAAGGAAATGGATAATATGGCATTTTACCAGCAACGCAACAACGGCGCGGCGGCTTTTTTTTTTTAGGTCTCTCTCTCTGGCATTTCGACTTTGTAATTAAATTTTTTGACAAGTCGAATAAATATCAGTCGAATAAAAACCTATTACGCTACATTGTTGTATAAAGTTTAGGTTAACGCACCATTTTCACGCAACCTGCAAAAATAAAAAGGTCACCCTTGTAACATTTCGCCTTTTTTATCCATGTGGCAAAACTACTAAATAGTTATAAAGCTGGGCTTGTTGTATATTTTTTTGGCATGTACAACAGTAAATGTAGCTTTACTTGTGAAGGAAATGGATAATATGGCATTTTACCAGCAACGCAACAACGGCGCGGCGGCTTTTTTTAGGTCTCTCTCTGGCATTTCGACTTTGTAATTAAATTTTTTGACAAGTCGAATAAATATCAGTCGAATAAAAACCTATTACGCTACATTGTACAGATTGGGAACATATAAAAAGCTACATGGTAGTAGAAAATACATATTTACACGGGAATTAACAACAATTATTTTTAAGAAGGAGAAAGGGAATTTTAATTTAGCTACGACGATCAAAACGTGTCGTAAACAAATAACGAGGGGAAAAAATAAAAAATTTCAGGTCGTGTAAGAAGCAATTGACCTAAAGACAGACGACGAATTGTAACTCAACACAGTTGAGTTGAAGACACACACACGACAAAAAAAATATGAGCAGCAGCAGAAGCAGTGGTAGTAACTCTTTCAAGAAATGAAAACGGAATTCATTGAATACGCCCTACACCAATTGCTTTTCCACACACAAAAATTACATGTTTCAAACTTGATTCCAGCGCAAACAACAGAGAAGGTGACTAGTGACTGTAAATGTAAAATTGTAAATTACATAATATGCCAAAGTACAAAAAAGAAAACAATAAAAAAAGTACTGCTTGCTTTAAAGGGTTAACTAACCCAACCCCACTAAAAAATCCAACCAACCAAAAAGTAAAAATATAGTCGCAATATTATTAGTACTATTTAGCGGACCTCTTTGCTGTTGGTTGACATAATAATGCATAATTGGTTTTGTGGAAGTATAGAGGTGGTGAACATGAAAAAAATGATGATGACGAAAATAATTATTTTTAGTTCTCTAATTACGGATATATTTTTTTGTGCATGCTTAGCCGGTATCTTGACATTTTACAATGTTCTTTTTATTCTTCAGGAATTTAAATTGCGTGGTTTATATATTTTTATTTTTTTAAAGGTAAGTTTGTATTAAGCAGAATATTTTTAGGCATGTTCCAAACAAAGTAAATGTAATCACATCAACCAAAATATTGCCTTTTACCTTGCCTCTTTTTTGCCCAACTTTAATTTTTCAGGTGAACCTTCAACCTTCTTATTAATTTCCCTCTCATTCATGACGACGGTGAAATGATATTTCTCAATTTTACTCAAATTAACATTACGTTTCCTTTCATGTCGGTTTTCTACAAAATATAAACACAAAGTAATAAGTAGCAGTAGTAGTAATAATCTCAACACAACCTTCTCTACCTACCTACCTAAATTTATTTTATTATCAAAACATGCAGACTATACCTATATTTCACTTGACGTTTTCCAAGAAGTAAAGAATTGCGAGAGAGAGAGAGAGAGAGAGAGTCAAAGAGGAAATCTTTCTTCACAGTGGGCTGGGCTTCATAAACTATTTTAGCATTTACTTTTCTCTCTTTAATTATACGGCTCTGGTAAATGAATGGCTTCTGTTCTGATTTCATGGTTGAGCAGTTTCCTTCTTACAAGAAAGGCTAACGAAACTCGAATGTTAATGTTTATAGACCCAACACACACACAAATATATACATACATACCTACATACATATCCACACGCTCAAACAGTTTATGCAGATGATATTGTTAGTATTAAATGCGCCGGCAATAATAATAGGAGATGTAAGTAGTACTTTAGCAATTGCCATTTATTTATACATCTACCAACCTCACAAGATACATAAATACATTTTTAGGTAGGTACCTATATAGGCATACTGCCTATATTTTTGTCTTTTTCTTCCTTGTTCAGCATACCAAGAATTAATTTAGCCAAATGAGCACGTTTATTGGATTTATGACCAATAATAATATTAAATGTTCATGATAATAATAATAATAGTAGCAATAACCCTTTCGGCTTGTTGCTCTCTCTCTTTGCTTTTTCCTCTCTCTTGCTTTATTTTTCTTGCAAAAAGTCAAACCAACGGAAATAGCTCAAAAAAAGATAACGGGAAAATATATTCCATCCACCACCAATTCCAATTTCCCGACCTCTCTCTCTCTTTCTCTCTCCTCGCTTTTTAGTATGTGACCAGCAGCCGTAATAATAGTAATAATGCAAAAATCCTAAAGAGCGCCATAATAAAAATTAATCACAAGTGCTTATATAATAATAATAACAGTTAAAGCGGTCAACAAATACGGAGAGCTCGCCAAGCATAAATTATTATTAAATCTCTCCTTCTCTCTTTTTCCTACGAAAACCACTACAAAATCAAGTTGTGTGCAAACAGGGAAGAGGAATGCTTTTGTTACTTTTTTAACTCCATAATATTCAAGTTCCGTTAACCTCTTCCTTATCTTTAAATCATTTATAGTGTTTTGTGTGTTGTGTGTTTAATTCTAAAGGACTAAAATTGAAAGCATTAACTTTTTTTACTACATATTTTATATCGAGGTATAATATAGCTTTATTTACTTGTGGGTCCGATGCTGATGCCCTAGAGTACCATATACGAAATGTCTATAGTCCAATATCCATAACTTTATTTTGCTTCTTTCTTGGCCTGGGTACCAATATAATATACTGTGTAGATTTTGTATAGCACAGGAAAGGAGGAACCTAACGGTATATATTATTATATAAAACTGCCTCCGAAAGTAATGAGTTTTTTCCCTGACAATGGTCAACCTGTCGATATTTCTATAAAATAACATGCATGTGTGTGTTTGGGTGTGTGTGTGTGTGTCTCACATTCCCTCCTACAACAACAGCAAACACAAAAACTACATAGACAACCGAAGAGGGTGTGCATGTATGTAGGCGATATGTTGTATATATTATTATGATATTTATACGATGGCTATCTAGAAAATAGATTACAATTTACCTTGCGACGATGTTTATAGCGTAGTTTTTTTTGTGACGAAGCAGCTGTGTGATCATTATTATGAATTTCAATGTGGCACTTGTAAACATGTCGTTTAGCACTTGTCTGAAACGTAATCATGTAAATCGAATGACCATTAAGTATGCGTGCTAGTCTGTATTATTGAAAGTTTACTGGGATGATTATGATCACTGTATTAGGTATACTGCTCTACTCATATAATAACACAGGTATGTACATAAAATAACAAATGTACTTATAGTAAAACACACAATCATCATACAAAACCAGTAAAATGAAATCGATCATCAAGTAGCGCTGCGCGGTATGGAATAATAAATGTGAAAAAACTGCCATCAAAACTCATGAATCGGTTTTTTATGTAGTTGAAAAAAACATACCGACGACGACCACTTATACATGTAGCTGTTGCTGAGAAGTAAAATGCGCAAATAATATGTGTACTTGTATTATTGAGAAGCCACCTGTTTGAAGCCATGTCTTATTATTGGTAAAGTAGCATAAGTACATCTGTTTTCAGTTAGGGAAAACCACGCGCATTTATATAGCTACATATTATTCTTTTGCTTCTGCTGACATGTTTACGCACTGCATGTCCAGTCATCATAATTCTACCACTTGTACACCAACTACTACAATTGTCCAACATTTTCTATTTGGTAAAAGCGAAGCAAATAGAAACAAATGAAAGCTTACACACAATATAATGTGCCAACACATACATTTATATAAAGACTCCGGCTACAAAAGAAAAAAAAATTAAACAAAAAGGCTTGCCGGAGTGAGAGCGGAGTAGGAGATATGAATGGAATGCATTTTTACGAGCTGTTAACAAGTTGTAACAAGATGGTAAAAAGCAAGAGAAAAACAAGTTTCGATCAACAATGATGATGATGATGATTAGGAAGAACAACAATAAAAATGTTATTATTGCTAACTGTGCTGCTGCTTTTGTTCATCATCGCCACTTCTCTTTTGAGTCTGGTCGATTCTCTCTCTTTTCTCTCGTTTATTTACCAGCTTTTATATAGGTATATGTACAACAACGCAGTTTTTAGTATAGCGACAGCACGAGCTTATTGTGTTAAAAGTTGATTCAAGTGAAAATGAATATAAAATAATTTTGTGAAAGGTGGTGTGTGTGTATAGTAGTTATAAAATGTATAAATATATCACACACCTCCTTATTTAACCAGATTGAATTATGCATAGAAAATGTATATCGTGTCGGGTGATGGTGGTATGGTGAAGAGTTTTTAGTTGACTTACAAACTGTATTACGACGTATTACAACAATAATAATTAATAATTATAATAGCTGAAGGGAAATTAGATTTTGGTTGTCTTTAGTTTGAAGACAAACAAGCTCGTTACAAAACAACAGACTACTGGCGCTATAGTTGATGGTCAGAAATAATTAAAGCTTTTAAATGGTAGTAATCACCATCAGAATATTAATAATAATGGAATAATATATGGACCTTATTCAAAAGGGTTGTTTCTTCAAGTGAAAAACTAACACCACCACACAGTACACAGCTTCAAATAATATAAATGTATGTCTATTTATCATGTTGTTGTAAATAATCTGGGTCGGCTAGAGAACACTATAATTATTAGAAGCAAAAGTTCTTAGAAAGGGTGTATTGAGTATTCAATGGTGTGCTTATAAAGTTTTGGGTATTGAATTTATATTGGATTTGTATAACCTTTGCTGTCAGAAGAGTGGAGATGGAGGTTGATGATAATAATGAGCATGTAAAAGGTATGGATGGATATGGGAGTAATGTGTACATTGAAATATATTGAAAATGTATTAAAACGTGACTGACATTTTACTTGTTTTTCTTATTTGTTTTGCCCACCTCCTTCACTCCAACATTTTCCTCCCTGTCCGTCTCTGATGATATATTATTGTCAGATGGAAAATGATATGTTGTTATGTTATTGTAAGGTAAAATGTTAAACCAATCATCATAGATATATAATTTCGTGTGTGACTTTGGTCCACCTCCATCTCAATTATGGGAAAGTCATGAGGAAATTCATCAAAATCAACGTAAATTGTAAATCAATTATATAATTTGACAAGCACTAATCATATCCATGCATATAATATATATAATATAGCAAAAGATACTACAATGATAAGACATAATAAATAATATGTGTATTTGAAAACATAAAGCAAAAGTATTATTATGATTCAATATTATCATGTCTAGACATCCCATATTATCTTTTGGGGGCCATTGGCATTGGCATAAATCATTAAAAGGCACGTTTTCTCTTTTCAAATTGCTATGAAAATCCTATTTGCTCTCCACTTAAATTACTATACTGGTGTGTGTGTTCTCAAATTATCTTTATATAATCAAGATAATTTCATTAATTATTATAATAATAAAACTTTGTCTGCTCTCTTGGTGTAGTTTGGTTTCATGGGTGGCGGTGTGGTGGTGGTGGGGATTTGTGGCGTATAAATGCACAAAAAAAGTAACTTTGGGATAATCTAGCAGCAGCAGTCGCGGCAAAATGCCACCTCCTCCTCCACAACCATCACATCTTCACAGAGTATTTTTCAAGTGCTCCTTCTCTCGTTATCACATTACCATCTTTTTGTGCTCTTGTATCATTTTCATGCGTGTTAAACGTGCTGTAGTAGTATGTGTGGCATGTGTGTGTGTCTACTACTTCCAATAATAACATTTTCTCTAGCTGTTGTTCATCTAATCTCACTACCGCTCTTGATATAACTTATTAACTACTGCTTCCACGACTACTGTTGCTGCTGAACTACAACTTTTGCCTGTGTAAAGTCAAGTCAAGTCAACATCTTTGTTAGGAAAAGTTAACCAAGCACAAAAAGCGTGGCATTCTACCTTCCACCCAGAAAAGCACCAACTACTAAAAACCAAACCAACTTGGAAACAGTGTATGTATCTATCTGCAGCAGTAGTAGTCTTTCACTTTGTATCACATTCGTTCCAGCCATCAGTGATCATGATCAGCAAGAAAACACACACAGTCAAGTTTGTTATAATATTATAAGCTTGATACTATTAAGTTGAACTCACGCCTTGCAAACTTCCTCTCTTATTTGTTGTATAATTTAATGATGAGAAAAGCTAACATTTTCTGTTTTTTCTAGTCTTTTTTGGTAGAGTGTACACTATACTCACTCATTTGATCATATACTCTCTCTCTCTCTTCTTTTCTGCCTGTCCCTGTCTCACTTTTCCTGTTGTTGTAGTGTTAGCGAAGGAAATGAATCAAGTACCATTTTTTTATGTCATTGTGCATCCTACAGCAGCAGCAGCATTTTATAACGACTTTTGAAAACTCATTGCATTGCACATTTCACAAAAGCCGGAAAAAAGAAGGGCGAAGAAGATGATGTCTGGAAAGTTCTTTGAAAATGATGACGGGAAGGAGTGCCGTAGTCTCGCTCGGGTGGGTGCTTGAATGAGCCCTTAACAAAGCATAACATGAGAAGAGTGCACTACTGCACACTGCACCGCTTTGCAGAAATTGTTCCCTGTTAAAACACTATACTCACTACTATAACATGTCGTGTTATAAAGTGTTCAAAATGTGCATTCAAGCCAATGACATGACACACACGGTTGAGGCAGGCAGTCTGGGAAAAGAGGACAGGAGGTAGTCTTTTTTTATCTTGAAACCAAAATGGGAAATGTCCTATCTTTTCTTCCAGCCTAAATGGTAAACTACTCTACTATAATATGAGTAAAAATAGCATTCGTTATGCAGCGTCTGCAGTAAAGAAGCAAAAAACAAAGAAAATTGCAAGAAAATTCCCTTAATTTCGTACATTTAAATTCCTCAACCCTGTCTTCCTCTCTTCCTGTTTTCAGTCAAGCAGAAAAGAATTTACGTTTCACATCTACAACCCTTATCAAATGCAGAAAATTTAAAAAATAAATGAATGTCTCGAAAATGTGTCAATATTTCAATATACAAGATTTTTAAGACAACAGAAGCAAAAATTTAATAATACTTTCTTCACAAAAAAATGTATACAGGTATGCAATAATGCAAACCATTGTGCAAGACATAAACATTTTTAAACATAAGATCTAAACATTTTTGTTGAATAAGAAAATCATTTTTTCCCATATTGTTTTTTTTCTTTGAGAGGATATTTATGGGTGTTTTCGTATATGTTTTTGTTGTTATTTTGCTGTTTTGATTAAAATAAGCCCACGATTTAGGGAGTGAATCCAGCAATATATCATTCATCGTGTAATAATACAATATAACGTGCGCAAGGTAAGAAAAAGGGGGAAAATTATTATTATTATTTTTTATAACGATGAGCTCCCAAGAAGCACAAAATCCAACAATCACCTACAACGACGTATACTTATACGAGGACGACGAGGACGAGCTCTCTCTGTGGCGGTGGCGATTATGAAGGATAAGAAATAAGAAAACAAGAAGAAGAAAACCGAACGTGTAGTCGAGGAAGTGGAAGCGTACCCGGCAATCTCATAATCATCATCACCATCTCCATCTATTTTTCCTCTCTTTTTCTACAGAAAGAAGAGAATAAAAAACAACAAGTTTTGCTGTTGTGTATATTGCATTATGTATGTACCTATGTACGTCTGGGTAGAGACGCTAAAACAGAGCGAGGGATTCCTAATCTTACCTAATCTTTAGAAAAGTGCGTTATTGCATTATTATGTTCACATGTGTGTCGTAGTATGCTTATTATTATTATTATTATTGTATTTCTCATAGCGTTTTGTACACTTTTGTTGTTGTACCACCGTCTGCTTTTCATGTGCATCTTCATCTTTTTTTTTCAGGTTCATTCCTTTTTTTACTCAAACAATAGCTCTGAAACCAGCAGGTTTTTTCTGGTTACGATTCAGCAGTGGTGGTGTACGATTAAGTTTTCTCTTTTTTATTATAATATACTCTTGTCTGAGAATGTGCTTGGAAGACAGCAGTAAAAGGTGTTATTGTTCTTGTTCTGATGTGTAAGATGATAATGATGGCTTTGCAGACATGTGAACAACATACTTTTCTTTTGGTATTTTTCCATATAAAAAAATAATAATAATTCAGCATTTCTTATTCTTTTTTATTTATTTTTCTTTTTCCCTTTCTCACCCATACACTCTTTTTAGAGAGGTTGTTCTCTCAGTGAGTGTGCTGCTGATAGACAGACAGATACTCTCAAGACAAGAAACAGCGGGGATCTGGTCTGATGTCTCCAGGATTTTTTGTGCCAAAATGATTATATTCTTCTGAGGTGATGATGGTAATCAAAATCACTAACAGCAAAAAAATAAGAGTGCAGATAAGAAGACAAGCCATAAGGGAAACGCAAACTGCTTGTAATGAGATGTGTGTGGATTGTGGATGATGATGATGGTATCGTATTATTATGACGAGATTCAATAAGATTTGCTTTTGTTGTGTGAACATCATGATATTACGACGATGCTGATAATAATGACTTTGTGCACTTATGAGCATTTGTGTACCTACCTATTCACATTTCACATTGAACACAACATCCTTTTCCTGTATCTGATCTACTAATTCAATAATGTTTTGTTATATTTTTTATGATAAGTTTTGTGAATTTCTCACACATACGCCAGGAATTTTAGCAATAACGAAAAAAATTCATAATAATAATAAGAAATGAAGGTTTGCGGTTGCATTTTTAGGAAGACATTAAAAATACCATGTGCTATTATGTCTGCTTTGTAGGTAATCCTATAGTAATTTTTATCGTTATAATGTATACCTATTATGGATATGAGCTCCTTTACATTTTTCATTTTTCTCTTGCATTTTTGTGTAGTATTTTTTGGAGCAATTATTATTACAGCACAAACGCTCATTTATCATAATTTTTTGTTGTTATTGTTGTTGTTGCTGTTAAAAAATCATTTTCATTTGTAGTTTTTTATGTGCTTACTACCACATGTGTATGTGAAGGATAAATGTTTTTTTCGGTAGAATAATAATATAATGTATTTTAACGCGAAATTAAAAGTATCACATTAAAACAGCCATGAAATTAAGTAAGATTTTCAAGTAAACCGCAACCACAAAAATCGCGGCCATTAAAAAAGCCAAGGAAAAAACAAAGTGCTTCAATTATGTAGCAATAAATTTAACATTTTTTTCATATTGCATGTACATGTGCAATAGAATATTTTAAGATTAAAAAATATTATACTTGAATTGAAATGTAAAAAAAACATGGCAGATAGCAACGAGTTGAGTTGAGTGAATTGAGAAAAAAATGTAAATATAATAGTCACAGCCACTCCTCCTTCTACACAAAAAGAATATGAGGGGAAAAGATACATGCACAAACCTATTTACACGCATAAAATACCTACTGAGGAAAGAAAAGAAACATGACAATATTTTATAAATAGTCGCATGTCAAAAAAATCCCTCTGTGTAAATAAAAACTTATTGCTATAAAGCCATAGGCCATAAATAAAATATTATTATTATTTTTATTATTTTACAAAATATTTTTAATCAACCAACCACGGTTATTAATATCCCTCTTATTTTGTTAATCTCGGATTGTAACTTGATTATATTAGCTTGTGTGTATAATTATTAGTTCAACTTAAGGCCAAAAATCTTTTAGCATATAATTAACGCAAAATACACGCTCTCTTGTCACCAGGCATATTATATTAGCTTCTGTGTATAATTATTAGTTCAACTTAAGGCCAAAAATCTTTTAGCATATAATTAACGCAAAATACACGCTCTCTTGTCACCAGGCATGCACCCAAAAAAATTGCCACTGCTGCTGTACCAAAAAACTCTCTTTCTCTTGCCCCTCTCCTCTTTGTGGACCTTTGCCTTTTCTTTCGCAGACTGAAAGACTTTTTTTGTGTGCGTAGAGCAGTAGCGTGTGCATTTTATTTATATTCTAACATGCTCCAAGCAAACAATGTAGACTAGTAGTATATGGAAGAATGTAAATTTTCTGCCATATAATTTACCTTTTCTTAAAGGCATACTACCAAAAAGTAATTCTTTCACACAACTCATACAACCATTTTTCATAATGTGCACACACAACAGTATAGCACGGTGTAGTGGTTAGAGCGATATGGGATGGTATGGAATTATTATGGCAGCTAAAAAAGGATTTTCTTTATGCCATGCTATCATAAGAGCAAAGCAAATGGCAAAATCATGAGAGAAAATATAAGTTTGCTGCTCGCACTCTCCCTTCTCCTCATTCACCTTCTTTCTACTCACTTGAATCTTTCCATTATTTTTTCCACTGCCACCACCACCACTGTGTATAGAGTTGAGTGAGAGATAGAAAATTTTGAACAAAACCTTGGCGGGGAAAATGAAGTCTAGATTTTCACAAGAAAGAAACCCGCATAGTAATAATATAATTTTAGGGAACATACTTGTTTTTACCTACTTTCCCTCTCTCGCTCACTGCTCATGTAAGATTGCTTAAATAGGCTATAATTTAGATAACTTATAATATTATGTAGTTGCTTTCTACACGATAGCATATTATTATTACTCCTGTTCCACTCTCTATCGCCCTTCTCTACCAGCTTTACACGAAAAGAAAATAAAGCTTATACACTTTCATTTTCATAACATCACATCATATCGTCATCATCGCCGTCTTTGCACATGAATTGCAAAGGGAAATGTGAAGAAAAGCAAGCACCAAAAAAAACTAGCAGACTAACGCATGGAACAGCAGCAACACACATATATGCAATTTATATTTGGTTTTTGGTCTTTTTCACAAGAATAATATGCCTGAAGCGGGAAATATAACTGCGTCGACTAGTACAATGTATAGTTATTGCAATTTTCGTTGGGAAATGTACGTAATGTTCTCTCTCACATAAGCATACTTTGTATATTATTATTATTTTACGTTTTACGTAAACTTTTTTACGTGGCAAACTGGCTACATTCCTCTGGCGTGGCATATGATGACGGTAAAAGGAAATAAACTCGTAGTTTTGATGAAAGAAAATAGCCAGCATTTATTTCCAGCTTGTAAGAAAAGAAACGACGAAAGAGAGAGAGAGAGAAACGAGAAGCAAGAGCAGACGTAGACGTACGTAACAAGACCATTTTGCACAATTTACACACAATAATAATAGGAGTGTAATGTTCGCTATATTACATTGTTGAATGTACATGAAAATTGTGTGTGTGTGTGTGTGTGCACTGGGTATGGTGGATAATTTTTATATGATGACGGTAAAAGGAAATAAACTCGTAGTTTTGATGAAAGAAAATAGCCAGCATTTATTTCCAGCTTGTAAGAAACGACGAAAGAGAGAGAGAGAGAGAAACGAGAAGCAAGAGCAGACGTAGACGTACGTAACAAGACCATTTTGCACAATTTACACAATAATAATAGGAGTGTAATGTTCGCTATATTACATTGTTGAATGTACATGAAAATTGTGTGTGTGTGCACTGGGTATGGTGGATATTTTTTTTTGGTCGGGACGTGTGTGTGTGCGAGTCTGTATTATTTTCTATCTGTGTGCAAAACTTTGAAAAAGGAAGTTTTAAGGAAAAGTTGGTTTTGCGTAGTCATGAATTCTCGTTTATTGCCCATTGTACAAGAGTAAGAAAAAGGGCAGTAAAAGAACATCAGTGGGTTTTGCATTTTGCATGTGAGAGAGTGGAATGTGTGTGAGAATATGCGGTGGTATGTGTGGTGTAAGGATGTTTAGAGGAAATACGAAGGAAAGATCACATGATACATTTCTTGATCGTGCCCTGGTTTTACCATTTTCCTACTTGAACGAAAAGTTTACATTCNGTGAGAGAGTGGAATGTGTGTGAGAATATGCGGTGGTATGTGTGGTGTAAGGATGTTTAGAGGAAATACGAAGGAAAGATCACATGATACATTTCTTGATCGTGCCCTGGTTTTACCATTTTCCTACTTGGACGACTAGTTTACATTCAAACATCTACACCTTTCTTCGTCGTAGCCTTATACCTATATACGTACGTATATTTAATGTTGCATTTTAGACGTAGTCTAGTGCAAATTATTAAAGTTTGGGGAAAAGTGTGCTCATAAATACTACACGTGGTATACTATACACACATCATACCTAACAAATCTTATTCCTTTTTCCATGAATACTATGGCAGCAGGTTCCTTTTGTTGCGCGAGGGCAGAAAGGTTTGCGAAAATCTAATCGAATTTAAGCGTGTCTTTAAAAAAAATCCAAATACCTAAATAAACACAGACCGGTGTGGTGGAATAGAGAAAGAGGGGGAGAGAGTGAGTTGCGAGTGCAATAATACACCGCCATAATATCAAAAAGAGAATTGCCATTTTGCTGAATGTGAACGAGGTCTAACGGAAGTAATTAATATCATATTGCTCTAGCATGTTCCATAGTTTTTTTTATTCAACTTTCCATGCTGAAATTGTGAAGAAAAACATTACAATTTCACATTATAACGTCGCACATAACCCCGATAATAATAAAGCATTTATTTTTAGTCAGTCTGTAGATTATTCATCCATCCATACTTCCATATAGGAGCATATATAGATATATGTACATGTAATGGTATAGCAGATGTATAGTCGTTGGTTTGGTCATATTATTATGTGGATGTGGATATACCATAAACCATAAAAAGATGGAATGGGATTAAATTTCAATGAAAGTAAGCCCATTATGTTTTACTTTCTCTCCGCTCACAGTAGTAGTCAGCTAAAATGGAAATTTTGAGAAAATTGCAATTTGTAAGTGCTCGTATTATGCATAATATTTTGTTCATGTAGAGCGAGAGATGGTATTATTATGCAACAAGAAGAAAGAACAAGACTACCACTACTGCTTCTACTACTACTGGCCTACTAATCATATGACGATGATGATGACGACCATGATGATCTGCTTGTGTAATAATATATCCTCCTCCGGAATTCCAGACGCGAGTCCCGACAAGTAAAATATAGAAGCTCAGCGCGTGTTACACATTTTATCATATTAACCCAAATATAATGAGCATATTTGCCAACTCAACTGAGCCATTATTGCATTTCTCTTGTACTCTGCTATTTTGTTTTATTTTTTTATCATTATTATTATTATTAAAGAGCAGTCTGCTGACCAAGATTATATGTCATGTCGTCATTATAATAACATAGCTGACTCAGCAGCCAGAAGCAGCAGCAGCAACAGACGAACAAAAAATAATAATGTTTTGTACAAAGTATTTTTTTTATATATTTATTTTATTAATACTCGTCTTGTACCAGAAAAAGAATAAAGTAACAATATAATAGGTATGTATATAGGCTAGTGTGTGTTGCGTGTGATCACGGATGCTTTTCTAATGACCATTTTAATATTTTATAAAAGAAGGAAGATGAATAGCAAAAATTAGTGTAAGGGAAATTAATAGCTTTCTATAATATTTATTATAACCTACTCCCAACTTTATTATTAGTGTTTCCCACACATTATTTTCAAAAGCACATAATATATATGCACTACTCTCACAGAAATATGGACTCACCGAACTGGAAAGAAAGAGAATGGGGATAAAATATCAAATGGATAATAATTTCAATATTTTCTAGAGAATTTTTGAGGCTCTTTTTTTGTCTCGACTCGGGGCAGTTTCAAAAATAGTAGCATACCACCGACTGGTTTCAGTGAGGTTTACTTGGCCTTTACTTTTACTACTATTGGCCCTGTTTCTGTTGTTTTTTTTAAAACAAATAGTTTTGCAATGTGTAAGTTGAAAAAGTAGAACTAGACCATAAGGCATTTTTTCTCTAGCGAACCCTACACATCTGCACAAAGTATTCCCCTAATATTCCAGAGATATGTAGGTATGTATAGTTTGCCAGTCACCGCTGCTGCTACAAAAACTTCATCATCAAGAAACGGAATATTATATGAATATTGTACTGAGTTGAGCAAGCAGGAGCTATAGATAATATGGTTAAAAGTGGTGGTGGTGGAGAGGAGATGGTTGAGGATGGTAGGAAAACAGACAGGAGGAGAAGAAAAGCAAACAGGAAAAGTAATGAAGTGGAATTCTTCAAGTGAGAGAGTGTGTGCTCCAGCTTCTACAGCCAACATTTAAACCCACAAAACGAATATTTTTCCATGTTTTACATTCGTTCATTCATTTGTAGCGGACTGTACGCTTGAGAGAGAGAGAGAGAGAGAGAGAGAGAGAGAAATGAGACGCTCGTATTGTGGTGCTACACTAGTGCTAGAATTGTTTGGTGTATGATGATGATAATAATAGGTTGTGTAATTTGGTTATGTAATAATATACATAAATATAAATATTTTCGACAAAGGCAAAACACAAAACTATGCAATAAAATGTTTCTGGTGAGTTTAATTTGTGGAGCAAACAAAAAAAGGGAGAGAAGAGAAATTCACCGAGGTTGAAATATATTTTTTCTCTGCTGTTTGAAGCCAGCATAAATATTTTTTTGCCAGTAGTTTTTACTGGACCATTGTAGATGATGGGGTTCACCGTTCTATCGTCCTCTGTTGGTAAATTCTAAAATAAGCAGGTAGTAAAATTTGTCACAGTATTTTACAAGTTGATTGTGATTCGAGCAAGAAAATTGAAACAAGAGAGTAATGACTTGTGGAAGGATTCGTAGTGCATTTATCGTGACAAAAATATATGAGTAAAAAAGAACTACAAATATATGACATTGTCTATTATTTATGATATACGTAAGCTTGTAAGTACATAGTTTCAAGCATATATTTTAATAAATCATATTTTACCACACACAAATATAAATAGACATAATTTTTTCATACTGCATATAAAAAGCATATACAAACATATATGCCTGTTGTTTGTGTATTTTTTAGACAGCCTGGTGGATAGGATAATGTTATTTTAATTATTTGCAGTGTGTTTGTTTATAAAATATGATGGACGCCTTTAGAAAGAGCGAGAGAATGTTAATGCCACTCACTTTTCTTTGAAACACTTTCCTTCCCTGGTGGGCTTTAAAATCTCAAGTTGTTGGCTTTCCTCTTTCATTCATTCATAACAATAATTTGTTTTGTAGGGCATGGTGTCTACTGTCTACATACATAAAAGTAATACACTTTAATGCCACAGCTTAAACTCCCCCGCAATTGCATAACACGATGAGCGCTTAGGGACAATACATCCATAATGAAAACAAGAAGGCATATACTTCAATATAAGCATGAATGCTTCTATGCGTGAGTCTCAAACGGAAATATGTATCTCATTATAACATATTTTGCATAGGATTTTTGTAGCAGTACATCACATACTAATTATTAAATGATTGTCTGCTTTATGCGTCGCAGTATGCTCCACTGGCTTGTAGATGAGTTATTTTTGGAAACAGATTTTCCCTTTGAAGTACAAAATACAAAAAAGGAAGGTTTTCTTTCGGTTGAGATTACTTTTTCTTAAATAAACAAAAAAAAACTAATAAACATGGTAGAGATAGAGGTATTTTCTTGAACAACCACCCACACAAACGCAACATTCGGTAGCAGCAGCACCATAATTTGTTTAATTGTCATTTCGTGAGAATTTTTTACCCAAAAACTCAAACCACAAAGGAACGAAAACCGTAACACAAGTAAGTTAACAGATGAGCTGTTTGAATGATGAGAATAGGACAAATGTTACCCTGCCCAATTTCCTCTAAAACATGAACAGAGTGGCGAGGAGTTTGAGAAGCCAACTAAATAGCGATTTCCATTTTTGTTTATTTAATGCGTGTGTAAAAGTTGGCTCATTTATAACGGCAAATTGATATACGGGAATGTCAACAACTGAAAAAGTACAAGTTTTGGAGTTCTCCTTGTTGTCTTCCAACTTGCTGTATCATCATTAAATCACAAAACTTAATTTTGTAGCAGTAACTTTACCATTGTCACAAAATATGTATTAAATCCCCACACACATAGGTGCATATCCCCGTAGTAAAAACAATAGGAGGAAAGTACAAGTGACATGTTTAGATTTATGGCATTCCAAAAGTCAAAACAAACTGATAATGAAAGGACTCTGAGCCAAAAAACCTCAACCAATTTTTTTCTTCATTTTACTACCAAGACCACAAGCAATATACCAAACTACTATGTTATTATTGTGGTTATTTTCTCCATTTGCTTTTGCATACAGAACTTTTTCTACTTCCTTGATTAGGAAAACAATATTTCTCACATCAACAATAATACTATAAAAAACACATTTCCACTACCATAATACCATATCAAAGCCTCATTTCTCGCACAATATACGTCAGGAAGAGTACACATAAAAGCCATAAAAATACTTATTTTTTTCTACTACTTCCTTTTTCTTTCGCAAAAGCATTTATTTCTTACGGTTTCTCATTGGTATAATGGGGATTGTATTAAGCAGTTGTTACAAAACATTGACATTCATCAATCCATCGTTCTCACCCATTTCCTATATAGCTACTTATGAATGTTGTTTAGTGGAATATATCTAAATATTTATTCGTAAACTCATACATTTTACTACAAGTTTATATATAAACAATTTTTTTAATGCTTGGTGTAACTTGTGTGTGTGTGTGTTTGTTATCGAACAAAAAAAATAACACAATGACATTATGACATTCCCAAGAACAAATTAGAAAAGGAAAAAAAGTTCATTATGGAAAGGAGTCGTTAGTCAGAGAGCTCATTCGGAATTCCTGTTCTTCGCTCTTTATTTCATGCTCATTTTTTTACTTGCACACGCCTTATAGCGCTATATATGCATACCTATGAACTATATATAATTTGAAATAAAAAGGTTCGTTTGTGTGTTGTACTTTTTTGTACTCTTTTGACTTTGATCATTTCTTTCCTTGGTTTTGGCGTGTATAGCCATATAACGCATTGTATAGTTGAGAGAGAGTCAATTATCAAGTCATGAAACATTCTTTTTTTTGCAGGTTGGTCGGTCACACACCCTGTTCATCAAATTAAACGGAATTCTTTTTTAGGAAAAGCAAAAACATAAATATTTGATTCATGCACGTCAATGTGGTTTTAACACAACCACATCAATTGCAAAAAAAACTAAATTGAGTTGTTATCTACGCAGTTTGCAGTGTGTTTGCAGAATAAAAAATCTACCCAGTTTAAACAGAAAAAAATGAGTTGAAAGAGTTCATGACTTTATCATCATCATCAAAGAAAAACTAGATAACCAAACACCAAATAGGTTCACCAATAATTTATATATTTCTAACTAAATGCACCTATAGTACGACTCTATGCAATGTAACGACTTTATATAGATATATTTGTATATGCCTAGCATATTACCTCCAGTATTATTATTGCCATATTGTTCAATTTGATAAATGAAGGACGGCAAGGGGAAAAACAAGAAAATGGTTTGTATTTTGCATATCCTACAAAATTCAACATGGTTGGTGCAATTACCATAATATTATTATTTTTTGGCAAAAATCCGACAAGGGTAAAGCATTCAGTCACTCAATAATGACCTAACCTAATGCACTACGAGAAACAAAACGAGAAAACTCATCTCATGGTTGGTGCAATTACCATAATATTATTATTTTTTGGCAAAAATCCGACAAGGGTAAAGCATTCAGTCACTCAATAATGACCTAACCTAATGCACTACGAGAAACAAAACGAGAAACAAAACGAGAAAACTCATCATCATTATCATCATCATCAACAACAAAGTATATAGCTGTATTACATAAATACATGTATTCCTTTTATATGTATATCTATATTTATACACCTACTCCTCACCCCTTTTTGTTACGTTCCTTGTATTTCTATGCATAATTCAAGCTGTTACTACGAGAGCGAGGAGGATTGATTCACTCTCCAAGAAGAACAAAATCCTAAATGACCGTCTCTCCCTCTCTCTCTCTCGCCAAGAGGCAGGACACTGATTAATACGTATTATTATACAACACATAAAATTAAGTGTCTGTTGTTGTTATTGTGCTGTGTGGGATCTCAATGGCTTAGTCTCCGATTTTGAATCGCTCCTCCTCCTACGGATCGCTGCTGAATGAATGAGTGGAGAATGAGAAATTAGTTTTTGACTTGTGAGTTTGAGCTTCTGTTGTTGTTCTGAGGAAGGAAGCCAGAAAAGAATGTTTTTGTTTTGACTACTACGAAAATACACTATCCTCTTCTTTTGCTCTTCAGCAAATAAATCCAATATACCTAGGTAGGTATATATGGACTCGTATATATCAAAAAAATAAATGTACTTCTACTGTGGTTGGTTTGGTTTGAATTCATTTAATGGATATGCAACCAAAATATGGAGAGCGCAACAAAAACAGACAGCCAGATACACAAATACACCCAGAAGAAAGAGCAAACTACATTAATACTTTTACTCGACAGGGAAAAGAATATTAAGTATGCTGCTGCTGTTGTGGTGGCCACCTCAATGATGCACATACTACAGCCTAATAGTGAGTAGTGGTGATTTAATATCCGCTATTCCCACTTCTTTATTGTCTATATTACACTTTTAGTTCATAATCATCTAAAATCCAACAAAATACTACAACCAACCCTGCCATACTCCTCTTCTACTAGTCTACCACCGAACTAGACTTGCATCAAGAACAAAACCATGAAGAACAGAACAAAAGTAAAAACCCAACCTTTGTCTTGTACTTTTTTTCATTCCACTAATAATTTGCCTCTCTTCTCTCCTTCTCCATCAATTTGGTTTACAATTTTAAGTATGCTATAATATCAAATCCAATCAGTCTTTTTTGTGTGTGTGCATCAGTCTCATCTACTTCTCTACCTCTCGCTGTTAATGACACGAAACAGCCGCATTTAATTTCCTTGTGATTCCCTTCATTTGACTATACGGTTATAGTTCATTTTATTTTTAGTTTGGCAAAGGTGCACAAAAAAAGATTGTACAAGTCAAAGTCACGAAATGAGAAAAAAGATCATTAAGGTGACGATATGTGCATACACATAAGGCGTGTGTATGTATTATGTATAGTCAGTAGAGAAAATTATTCCGAGATCAGTTTTCCTCCCGGGTTGCCTAAGCTTCGTCGAGATTTTAAACATGAATTTACCAAAAAACAGAAATAAAAAGAAGATGCGAGGGAGGGATTGGGTTTTTTCTGACAGCCTAAAATGCAGCTAAGCTATGAAAGTAGGCTTGTATTTGCATTGCACACAAAGCACCGTTAAATGATTTGCAAGGAAGAGGTTTAATGATGAGCATATTTTTCCAAAAAGGGAAAACAGAGAGGAACTTATTATTAAAGCTAGTCAAGTTAAAAAAAAGTGTAGAGCAGCATGGTTTTTGTTGTTGAGAGCTTTTTAGACTTGATTTGACGAGATTTGCACTTATTTGGCTTTTTGTATAATGATCAAAATAATAATAATAATATACAAGGTGTATAGTGTGTGTGTAGGTAAAAGCACGTTTAACCCTGATAGGAAAAGTACGTGTGTTTTCATGTTATAGCATTTTTACTTGACAACAAAAGGGTATAATAAGCCAAGAGAACACGTCATAAGTAACAAGCTATACTTTTCATTAGCATATTTAACACATTATCATAATGAGATAAATGCTCTCTACACTCCCATTTCAATTCACTTAAAAATACGAGAAAAAAAATTCAATCTTCTTTTGAAAAACCATGTAATATTGCTTTGTTGATCGTTATGTATCAGGTGGTATGCATGTATGAATGTATATTTTATTAATATTGCACTGTACACTACTACGTTTCTATACAAAGTTTGTATTACAAACTATAAAAAGTTATACTTGATTTAACATTTTTTTTAAATTGTACAACGAGCCATGTAGACCTGCAAAAGTGCAATAAAGCAAGATGGAAAATGGCTTCCTTTTGTTGCTTTTACTACAATATTTGCTTTTTTTCCTCTCTTCTTTTCGATTACACATTTGTGTTCAACAATCAACCAACCAAGTTGAGAAAAATATGTTGCGTGCTACTATTACTACTACTTGAGCTGTTTTTTTCAAATCAATTCACCTCAACTCAACTAGCAAAACGGTGCAGCTGCTGGAACTTGAAACATGCCAAAGTAATTCACGCTATGCTGACTTGCATACAAAATGCGGTAGTACAAGTACATAAGCAATAATAATAAACATTTTTTTCCAGCATGTCCAACACTACATGTTAAAGTTGCTGTTGTATACTACTTCAACATACTCATCATTAATAACATCATCATAAAAAGACACAACTAGAATTATACAAAAGCACACAGAAAAAAAAGTTGATAATTTTTTGATAATTTTTGTTCCCTCACAATAGTCTGAGGACGAGATGAAGAAATAATAAGAACAAAATATTAAACAACTTTTTTGTGTATTATTCATAATCATCACTCGCATTACAACAAAACAGCGAGAGAAAAAACATGATAATAATCATGTCTTGTTTTTGATAAGGCTTCCTCCTGTCTTCCCAATTTTCTTTGGTTCTTGACAAAAAAAACAAGTTGTAAGAGGAATACAGAGTCCTTTGTCCCATCCCATAAAGCTACTGTGCTTGTGCATATACCAATACATGCTTATTATATAGAAAGCTAGTAGTAGAAGTATGAAGTGGTGTGTGTTGTGTGTGAAGTTGAGCCGTAAATTTGAATGACTTCATCGCAACTCGACGCGCGACAATGGGAGTGTTGAAGAGAGACGAAGAAGAAAAAAACATGTATAAACACACATACAAGTTGACGACGATATGGCACACTGGCTTTGGCAATGGCACAGGGTACATCATCATCATCATTTTTCTTTCTATTATAAAGTTGTTGCAGAAGATGTTGCTAAACAAGAAGTTGTTGAAATATACAACAAGCTTTTGTTGTAATATAGGTAAAAAAACATGAAAGGGTTATATCCCATCATAGCATCCAGAAGAAGAAATGAAAGAGGATGGTTGTTATTATTGTTAGTGCGCGAGTTTCTTCTTTTTTTAACGTCTCTTGTATTACTACTACAACTGCCTCTCCTCTGCCGCCACACACTACTTGACTATATGTGTAGAGTGCATTTTCTCCTCAAACTCTCTCTCTCTCTCTCTCCTCAGTAAACATTTTCTTTTTTTTCTGTCATAATGGCTTATATCCCATCATCTTCATAGAAAAAAAGTCCTCCTCTCCGTAAAAGAAAGTGTGCTTTTGTAGTATGCTTGTTGTATACTTTGCTCATATAAAAGAATAACAAAAATATTATGTTAAATGTTTGTTGCTACTTTTCAAGTGGTAGGAGCTGCTGCTGCTTCTTCTTCATCATCAGAATATTATTATTATTATGGTTTTTCTTCTGAAAAGTCTCTGAAAGTAAAGTACACATACAAACACACACACACAGAGGCTCTTATACATTCAAACAACAATACCTACTCACTCTCACACAGTTTCAAACTGTGAGATGAGTGGTGATGATGATGATGATGATGATGGTGCGGTGGTGTATGGTAAAATGGGACTGCATGCGTAGTGTACAAGCAGACGACACACATAAAGAGCAAGAAGTTGGAAATGACTTTTTTAACCATTCAACTTAATGTTTTGTAGTTAAGAAGGTGGTTTGATTCGAGAAATGTAAACCGTTCTATATTCCACATTCCACATTATGAAAAAATAAAGCAGTAGTGCCTTTGCTACTGCTACTGCTACTGCTACTATGTTTGTTGTATTTTTTGCTCTTTCTCCATTTCTTTTTTGGTATTGCCATTATTATTACCACTTTTTTATTATTATAGTGGATAATAGACATATACATATTTAACATGTGTGTATGTATAAAAATGTAGAATAGTACTACTTACACATGGCGTGACGTGACTAAAGGTGACCAAGCGCAGCTAATACCACATGGGGTCTTCACTTTTTTCCAGCTTTATACTTCTCTAATAATAAGTTTTCTTTTGCTTTTCCCCCATGTCAAAAGAGAGAGAGAGAAAAAAAAGGAACAAAAGGATTAACTAGCATACGCTTCTGCTGTTTGCTGGACACAAGAGAGAATATATAAAACTACGACTATTTCGTATACAAAAAGGAGCACGTGAATAATAAGAATCATTATATCTTATTCTCTTCTTCATGGGCACCTTTTCAACCGGCTTGACTGGACAGGCTACTACGTACATAACCCAACTATGTACTTTTGCTTTAAAAGTTATCATTATTTTTTGTTCTCTGCGCTGTGTGGAAAATAAAACTTTTTAACGGGTTGACTAAAATAAACACGGGAGTATAAGGCAAAGAGCAGAGAAAAAATGAATAAAGTATCACAGTAAACCACCAAACAGATTCCATAGACTATATAGTGAAATGTAACTGTAAAACATACAAAGTTTTTTTTTCTACACGATGAGTGTAACAATAAGAGAAAGAGAGAGAGAGATTTAAAAAAGGAAGATCTCTAGCATTAATGTCATTGGAAATAATGAGCAAGGCTAATAAAGCCGTGGACATTTCAATCCTTTTAAATTACGTCACAGGATATATAAATGTCCTCCTACGATACTTTGTGCTGTGGTGGTGTGTGTGTGTGTGTCTGGCTCCATTTTTGGACACACAGACATAATACGACATGGCCATACATACTTTAACGGTAAAACCCAGTTCACTAGATTTACTTTTTCTTTTGTAGGGTAAAATAAGCCTTCCACAAACTCACAACAACAACAACAAACTAGACACACGTTTGCATTTTGGTCGAGTTTATACGCGCTATTATACTCGTACAAAAGGAAAGGTAAAAAGGGGATATAATAGATACCATATCTGATTTCCTTCACGCGAATCACACATTATAATATGACCTGAGTATATATAAAAGCACACAGACACACACACACGTGGATTAAGAGGGAATAGGATCAGTCAGTTTGAGAGACAGATAGAAGCAAAGTAGGTAAAAAATAGGAAGGCTGATAGAGTTTATTTTTCTTCTTCTCTATCTGACCGTGTGCAAAAGTTGCAAAGCAAAAAGTAAGGTTGCAGATGGGGGTAAAGAAGGACACATGCAATGTTACCATTACTGTTAATGCACTGCCATGACCATATGATAATAGGGAAATGGTGGGGGAGAAAGGAAGACAGAGAGTATCTTGCTCAATATCATCAAGAGGACACATTATCTTCATGATCAAGATACGCAGTTGTTGTCTGTGACTCTCCCTGTAATTTCAGTCTTAATTTCAGGTTTCCTCTTTGTGACATCTGTGCAAATGTACTGGGAAATGCGTACCACTTTTAGAAAAGTGCGGACCAGAAGAGGACCAACAGCAAAAAAATAAGCCAGAGAGAGAGCAAACACTGTGTAGTACACAGACACACTCAACACAAAGCATATTACCATTACTTATCATTATCATCATCATCATCATCATCATCGTCCGCACACATTCTCCTCTTATTACTGCCATCCCATCATCCCATACCAAGAACTTTTTTGTTGTGTGTTTTTTTATGTTTATATCTGGAAACGTTATCCGGTATTATAATGATACCGGTATACCTGTTATCATCATTGTTTAACCCTTTTTTCTTTCTTCTTCTACATGAGCATATTATAGGCTACATGAGCAATGTGGGTAGAAGCATAATATAGACAAATCTAATCTACTATTGCACTGCTTTAAAAGTTAAAAGTAGGAACAAAATATATGAGGGCAGACGATGCATTCCCCCATGAGGACATTATTACTTTGGGATTTAATTCGGGCCAGCAAACCTCTTTTTTTACTGGGTTAATGGAATGATCATCATGACTTGAGCTTTTTTAACGAGTTTAAATGGATTAGATGTTTAAGCTTCTCTCCCGCTTTTCAAAACTTACAGTCTAGAAAAAAAGTACAAGCCAAAGCCAGCTCATTACTGTCATCATACTACTCAGAAAGCTTTCCAGCTTTTATTTTAGTTTTGAACTTTTTTCTTCAGATTTTCCTATAAAAACTATTTTTATTTATTTTTTTATTCTTCAACTGTCATAATCGTAATCCTCCCCCTGTAACTCGTAACCCAATCTTGTTAAAAAAAAGCAGTATTACTACGTATTAGAAAGTATGCAAGTATTTAGTACGCACGGAGCAGAATAAAAAAAACAGAGATTGAATGAAAGAAAACACATTTTCATTGATTGTATGTTTCTCAAAGACAAAGAGGCAGAGAGAGAGAGGGAGAGATTGTGAAGGAATGATTAAAGTAAGTGAAGGAAAGGGTGTGGAATTCCACTTTTTCACTTAAGGAAAAAGAATAGATTTTATTATTATATTCCTAATATATAATTTGTTCCGTGGTATCTTGGACAATCGTGACCAATTTGTTCAGTGCTAAGCCCCATGCAAAATTTGCTCTCTTATGCTAAGCCCCATGTAAAAAATAAGGA
>JAITYZ010000279.1:0-13024 GCA_027744595.1 Paronellides praefectus | reverse complement strand
ATTATCTTAACTTTACTGCTTCTGCTGCTGCTGGAGAGGGAGGAGGAGAAGGATGGACGGCCAAATGAAAGTTTTATAATAAGTTTATAGGTTAGGATAGAAGCAGTAGATCGTTTCAAGTCTACTGACATGAAATATATATATATAAGTAAGTACATTAGTAGTTGGCAAACACTTGTTCTTCCTTCATCTCAACTCTCGTCTCATGACTCTCATCTCCTTTCTTTCCTTTCATTCACACCACAAAAACAGACTTTTGCTGCTACTGATGATGCTCTTATGATGCCTCCCTCCTTTTTCTTCAGCAAGTTTTTTCCATGCTTTTTATATGATAAAAACATTCAATACATTTATACTACTATTCTGATAATTATGATGATGAGGTTATGATATGATGTATACTACAACTCCTTTCTCTTATGTTCGATGATCCATCCGTCAGACATTATTATACAAAAAAAAAGTAATTTAGTACACTTTTCCTGACTTTTTCCCCGCCTTCTTTTTTTCTTTGGGTTTTCTGGTAAAAGTATGGCAGTATAGTATAGCAGATATATATACAGTATATATATCACAGTCAACATAACATATGGATTTGAAATAATGTGAAATATGAAAGCTTTTGTCATTATTACCAAATAAATGCCACATAATCATCACAAATCATGGAGAAAGAATACAGGATTGTGTGGTGAGGTTTTGGGGTGTGTAGAGTGAAACGTGTGTTTATGAAGCGTGGAATTATTATGGTAGAAAATAGTACTTCTCTTCTACTAGTTATTGTGAACCAACAAAAAAGTTTCTTTTTCTTTATTTTTAGATATCATATACATAGTTTTCTTTCTTTCATTTTCTTATACATACATCATTAATATAAATTAGGTAGGTATGTGAGTGTAATTAGGCAAATGTGTGTTATATACACACATAATACATGACATGGTTTGTTTGTTCCTTTCAATTTGAACAAGAAAAAACTAGTCTGTTTAAAAAAAGATTTTTTTTATTCCATGATGAGCCTGATAGATTAATAATCATCATTATCTTGAGATAATCACTAAAAACAGCCACATCAAGCAGGTAGGTATATTGTTTGCTTATATATTTTCCCATGTTTATAATTAGAAACTAGGTATATATTATGTACATACATATACCTATGTACGAACTAATTACCTATGCATCTGTTTCTGGCAGAAAGTGAATGCTTTACAGAGAGATTCTGCCATATGCTTTTTGACTTAACTTTTTTAATTTTGTTCTCGTTTTCTCTTTAATTACATTTTTTTCTACGTTCCTACCTTCCTTCTCCCACTCCAAAACAATCAATTTTTATAATAACTTTGAAAAGAGTACGTTATATTTTTTCCCTAACTTTATATATCAATCCATTTCATACACTTGTTATGTAGGCATTGATCCTGCTGATTGTGTGATGTGGCGAAAAACAGCTTTGGGAAAATTTTGTTGTTTTGGACTTGGAAATCAATTTTTTGCATGGATAGTCTTTAAAAATAGGGTGCGTGTATACCCATGTTAAGAGGATGAGAGATGTACAAGGCAAGAATATCACATCAAGGATTTCCAATTTATGGTTTGAAGAACAAAAGAGATTGTGTGTTTTTGTGTGTTGGTTAGTACAACTTTAGTTGAAGTAGAAAGAGAACTTTTTTTTGTTTTTATGTGGTAATGAGTTGAGTTGAAGAGAAACTCTAGGAAAAAATAATCGCCTTTTTCTGTGATAAAAAATATGTTCTTTGCTTGGGCTTTTCCTACTATTTTATGCATAGAAAAGAGTATATCAAAATAAAAGTAACAATTTTGTGTGATGATCACAAGCAACAAAAGAGAGTAATAATAAATTTTGAGTGAACAAAGCAAAGTGTGTATGTGTACGTATTGAAAAGCATACAATATATTTTTTAAATTAATAGCGCCTCATCATCATCATCGTCATTATGGTTTACGTCCAAATTTAATGTAAGCCAAAGAATAAAGAAAAGAAAACAATCTGCTTCTTTTGGACCTTTTTTTGTCTTCAGAGATTCTTCTATCTCTCTCTCCAGCAGACAGTGCAATTATCTCTGTGGCACTTTACTTTTGTATATACATAATGGCATATACATGAAGATGATAAAAATAGGTTATAATATTCTTTACAATAAAAAAATTATCTTTCGCCTATAAATAAAGTAGCAAAAAGTGACAAAATATATGCTATGCTTTATCTCTCAGACTAACTAAATACAAAACACACAAGCACACACACGCATATACATTCCAAAGCAATATTTCTTCTTTTGAACAGCCAGAAATTAAAACGGTTAAACAATTCTTTCCCATAAAAATAACACAGAAAAACTATAAATATATATAAACTAACAGCATGAACAACATGATTCTTGTCTTACGTCAAATCAAGAAGAACATAAAGAACGCCTAGCAAATTGGCAATGTATTTTTTGACTCGCTTACACATACACACAAACATGCCACCAAATAGCGTGTCTAACTGTCATTTATTTATTCTCAAGCTTTCAAGACTACACCGTGTAGTAGTAAGATACAAAAGTGTTCTACTTTCCCTTGAGCGTAAATTGCAAAATGTTGGGTTGGATGTAGTCCCATCATCATTATAAGGGAAAACTACTCATGCATTCATCCCTATTTCGTTGAATGGACAAATAGCAATAAAAGTGTGAATGGTGGTGGTGGTGGTAGTAGTTGTGACGAAGAAGATTGCACAGAGGTGCATGTTTGTAGTACTACAAACAACGACGGGATATGGAAACATAAGTAAGATTTATTGTTGACAAAGTCGCTGATGATGGGACAGGTTGCTTTCGCTTCACTGCCTTTTTCTCTTTTACATTTTTCAGTTCTACATTTCTTCCACCACACCAGGCATATTATTATTACAGCTTAAAAGCAAACGCATACACACATATATGCAAAGACTAGACATTGTCAAAAAATATCGGTTCAAAACTGAACTGAACAAAATATTTCTGTATAGTTACGTTTATATAACATTTTAACTCTACAAATTTTTCTCTTTGCCCGCCGTTTTTTTTCCTTTTTGGCCAAAACTACCTTTCTCTTTTTTTCTTTCCACCAGAAAAAAATGCTTATTACAAGGCTTAAGCTTAACAGATTCGAAAGTCTTTGTTGTTATTTTGTGTGAACTCCCCTTTTTTCTAGCTCGGTAAGCAAAACGTTCATTTTCATTCTCATACGATGAGTTTTAAATGAGTCGATTGTATGATAACCGTACCAAGTACATACGTATAAATTATAAGGCTTTGTGCTGTTGTAGATATGTGCATATGACTGTAAAATGTTCATGTTGTTGGATGAGTGCGTGTCTGCACTGCATCTGTATACGAATGTATAGAACATGTGGTTTTACCTTTCTCTTTTGCCTTGTTGAATCGACTCAATTTTTTATGTGTGTACTTAGTTAGTATGCTAGGTATATATATAGTAAATACTTTTGTGTTACAGTATTGTAATCTTAAGAGGAAATGCAGAGATGTAAAATGTTTTGTGCTGACAAACGTGAATAATTTACGAATTCTTTAGGCTACAAATCTAAAAGAGAAAAAGGGAGGAAGGGTGAGAGACACAAGGCAAAAAAGTACTTTGCTGGTTGAGTTGTGAGTGTAAAGCACACACACACACACACAAGAACATTTCTTTTAGCATGGTAAACGGTGAAAGGTAAAATGGAAGTTGAAATATGTACTTTTTTAGCCGTTAACGTAACGCTATTTAAGGTGAGGTGCTGTTTTCATGCTTTCGTTTTGTAACACACGGTAGCAGGTAGTGTAGATAGCTTTTGTAAATAAATATTACTTTTGGGTTGCTGATTTTATAAATGCTGATCAAAATTTAGTGATGATAGAAAAAGTTGTATTCTGGGAAATAGTCAAGTAAGTTATCATGTGGAGAGGGAATGTTCGCTAGGAATTTTCACTCTTTTATTATCGAGTAAGCACAAAAAAAAGAAGAGAGAAAAATAGTGACATCAAATATTTTTGTCATTTTGCCTGAGACAACAAACCAACCTGTCTACGAGTTTAAGAAGATATAGGATATGGAACGGAAACGGTATAAATTCTTGATGAACTGGAGGGAAAAAAATGTGAGCAAACATTCAAAAAAAATCCCACATTTTTGTAAACGCTTCATCTTCTTGTAAAATAATACATACAACATGTGATCGTATGTGTGTGCTTTCTCCTCCTCCTTACTCTGCTTCTGACAAGTATGTTTTCTCTCCAAATTGCAATTCCCAAGATGTCAGATTAAATTTACTGGATACAAATTTTGCTCGCTTTCTCCATTCTCGCTCTCTTTTTTGTGTGTGAAAATATAACGACAATTGAGAGAATATATGAGATGGAAAAAAAGGAGAGTAGGGTATGATGAGAGTGAAAAAAACAAGTTTATATGATTTAGGTGAGAAACTCATATTTTCATGAAAATTCAGAAATTGAGTGCCTCGAGAAAAGTACAAACATAACAACATTCAAAACACATCATCATGGATATAGATAGGACGCGCGCGACCTTTTACACTTTTTTGTTGGTTGGGTTGGTCGTCGAAATATATACCTAAGTGTGTGCGCTACTGATTTTCTTAACTGACTTGTTTCGCAAAAAGTAAATCGTCAAAAGTCAAACTCATTCAATATAAAAGATGTACAAATGAATATTTTTTTCTACGGAAGTAATAATTTATTTTTTAATACAAAAAATCAGTCAAGATAATTCCAGGAAAGTGTACGTAGGTATATAGAATAAACTCTTACCTTCAATTCCTTAAGAATCACCTCCGGTCGTTTGGAAGAGCTAAGAGCGCATCAGATTCTGATATTTGTAGATGTTTTTCTAGAGATTGAAAATCAAAAAATAATTACAAATATGATTATTAAACTTTCTTGGTAAAATGTTTGCTACTGAAGGCATAATGAAATTCAAAGCCTTCTACTAAAACTTCAACCATTATGAGATCGCATATGGTGCATAGTATAAAGAGTGCCTATGTGTCAGCCGAAAATATTGTAAGCTGGAGACCGAAAGACTGGTTAAAAGACTCAAGATTAAATTTACATTTAATATGCTCGTGGCAGAATAAAAAAAGAGTTTAACATACTTTTTTTTTTAAATGGTATGCAAAATGCGGATAATAAAAAATGTAGTGAAAAATTTTATGCTAAAAAAATGTGACAAAAAGTCCCAATCATTTTCACATAATAAAAAAAGTATCCATTTTTATCTATGCATCTATCTACACGCATAACACACACCACTTACATTGCAACCACCATACCGCCACAGCCACACATACTATATCTCTCTTCCTGAATCATATTTGATTTACAATGTGGCTGTGACCTGGTTGTTCATGAAAGGGTAACCAATGCCATGTGGAATATTGAGAGGGTGAGTAAGAGAGGGAAAAATGATGTTCAGTGGGGAATGCTAATGGGGAAGGAATTTCTCTAAAGGTAGAGGAGTAGAGAGAGAGAGAGAGTATGTATTTACATATATAATTTTTGTACTATTGTATATTAGAACACAATGAAATAGTACTCAAATAGGACAAAATCATCCAAATCTTCAGCAACAACAGTGTGCATACTATACTGGTTGGCAAAAAGCGTAAAAAATTAGTTTCACATTTCTGTATGATTTACTCATTCACTCATGTACATATTATACACGCGCAGCAGTCACAGTAGTAGACTTTTCCTGCCTTTTCTCCTGCAAAAAGTTCTTGGAGTACAAAAAAGGTAAGCCGTCGTGTAATAATCATATCATCAGTAGCGCTCTTGTACACATACCGACATATTAGTACGTATCTATAAATATATGTATATATACTCTACATTTCTATTATAAAACCCACGCTATATTATGTACATAATATACTATGTATATTCCTACCATGTACCAACTTTACAAACACATGCCTATCAAATCCTCATTTCCGTTGAACCTTGAACAGGAAGGCAATATAAAATCAAATTTAGCAACTTCTACTGCAAATGGAAAATTATAATTTTTTCTAAATGTGTACATATGTTGTAGTATATAACTTCTGGGTGGATAATAAAAGATTTAAGAGCAGTCACATTATGCCTATATAGCTTCTTTACATTTCCATGTGTGGATTTCCCTCAAGTGTGTCGTCTTAAAATCAATCTAATCCTACCATGCATCTCTCTCTATCTCGCTCTCTTTCTCTCTAGTTGCTTATTATTTTCATTTCACTGATTTCATTTCACTTTTATTTCGTTTTTAATATTGCCACTTAACTAATATCTAAAATATGGTCCTGGTACTTGTAACGTTTGGTATGTGAATTCTCAGAGAGAGTACGGAAATAGCACCAGCAGCAGCACCTAACCAATCCCAATAAATTCTATATGCGTCTTTTACAACTTAATAATTTAGATTCCCGTCATTCATGACTTGATTCATGATTTTAAATTAATATGCGACATATCGCGTATCTCTTGCTAATCAAAATCCTATATCTTTTCATCCTCCTCCTCTTCCACCATCAAAGACGTTTCCAAATTTCAATATAAATATATGAACAGTGTTAATAGCGCAGGCAGTTACAAACATACATACAAATATTTTGGTTTATGTGCCTAATAGTATTCCATTTCCCTGTCCCTGTGTGTTCAATTCCATATATTAAAATTCTGTTTGCTCGCTTTCTTTTGTAATTTATTCCCCCAACGAAATAAATAAAATTGGACCGTTGATGATTCCAGATACTCTACACTATCATGCGATTTTATATTTCATTGTGTGATGGGTGAAAGCAATGAGTTCAGAGAGGTAAAAACTTATTTTCTAGTTGTCAGTTCTAGTTTACTGCATACAAGCATGGTTGCTTGCTGCTGCTGTACTACTACTGGCTGAATGAAATGCTAGCAGGATAGCATGTAGTATTGCATTATTACACTAAATTTTATTCTAGCCTCGTGCGTATTATTATGGTATTGTTATGAAGAAGAAAGCTTTCCCAGAACGCCAAGATTGTAGTGCACTAGAGAGAAGAACCTTCGTAAACAATAATATTTTATATTACCAATATATATTCCACTGCTGGTTTGCTTGGTCGCACGTAACATTTCATCTTCATAACAATCACAGGAATGGGCCAAAATGGTAGGTATAATATATATACATTATCCACACTATATGCTACATACATTTATATTCTCTCTCTCCCTCTCTCGATCAGTATTCTGCTGGCATAAAAGATTTTTTTATGGAATGCAATGCATATCATGGGATTGACGATATGTGATGTGTACAAGGATGTATACATACTATCACTACCACCACCCTGATATTATTGGTCATACATGAATTCCTACAGAATGGAGATAAAAATCAATGTATTGCTTCATCATCATCATCATCATGAGTATCATGATCACAATGATCGTTGAGAAAAAAAACGGGAGTCTTCACCATGTTTTTTATGAGCTTCTTCGATTTCCCTTTAGTAAAGGAAACTAATGCATATATAAACAAAAAAATACATACTACTACAATAACGTATGTATTACATTATATTTTTAGATTGGTTTAGATTTTTTAGGCTTACCTTCCAAAGGATGGAGTAGTACCACTGATCCCGGACATAAGCATTGGAACCCTGAAAAAAAAAACAAATAAAAAAAAGAAACTTATTAAATTGCCCAATGACGTAGCTAAAATTGTATTACAATAGTAAATAGTATTGAATCCACATTCATCGCATCGCACTCTTCTTGCAGCCCAAATGAGCTGATTACAGGGATTTTGTTGGGAATAAATAAATAAACTCTAATAGAGTGGCAGAGGGATGGATCTTGTACAAGGTCATATTATGCTACGACATGGTCTTTTTTTGTACAGACATGAACCACTGAACATGAACAATCCTCCGCTTTTTAAACCTGATTTGATTTGATCCCGGTATTGAACTGTGATTAAAGTGACAGCTCCATATAGTGTAATTTAATTATCTATATGTTTTGTCCCACTGTGTGACTATATGTGTGTCCCAATTCTCTTATCAAGTTCCGTGTGTGCCATATATAAATAGGTAAGTGCGCAAAACCAATTTGTATATACAAATAAAAAAGCCAACAACAAATACAAGAAGTGGTGTGTACACACTATATATTGTAATGTTATGTTTGTGTGTGTCACTTGGCTGGAATGTTTGGTTGTCATTATGTTTTTGTGACTAGGATTGTGGCTATGGATCAAGTTGAAGAGTATGTTATATGTATGTATTTATACTACTCAAGCATGAAAGAAAAGCATATAAAATGGTATGATCTCAAGTTGTTTTTTCCTGGAAAACCAAAGGGAATGATTCAACATGAAAAAAAACTGTTGAAAGTAAAAAGGATGGGGATACTTTTTGTTTTGCCTTGTACAAAAAAGCTAAACAAATCACTGCCACAATTCTGTTGTTGTTGTCGTAATCATGCTCATCTAATCAGATCTTCAAATGTATGTAGATAGAGAGGGAGACTATAGAGACATCAAGTACTACTTACAAACTACAAACTGTATTGGTACTTTTCCTTTTGGTGTTGCGTTGCTCGTTACTACTACACTTATTTCCCTTTTGAATGAACGACGAGACGACGACGACGACTTGAAGTGAATGAATCAATACGATGTTTGAAGTAAATAGAGTTTTTTTCTCGTCCTTTCATGGTTTATTGAAAATGTCTTTTAGGGCTGAAAACTGGAAATGTAAAACAGCATTTAATTTTAACTTTGTTGAAGTATACAAGGAAAGGGAGTGTAGTAGACAGACACATGGACACTAAAGTAAGTACCTTCTTCAATCTGTAACGCATGAAATGTTGTGTACAATGCGAAACGACAGGATGAATGAATTTGAAGGATATATATACATTCATACATGAAATATAAAAAAAGATTCATAAAAGAAGTTATATTTGGCTTTTTATCAAAAAGTAGAGAGAGAGAGATAGCAATAACTTATGAGTCCCTGGTTGAAATCAAGTTGAACTTGACTTTTAGGTTGTGTATATGGATGTGTTCAATGTTGGGTTTGCTCGTTTTCTCTTTTGTAAAAACTTTTAGTCATTCAACCATGTAAAGAAGTAGGTACGGTACATACATACGTTTGGATGACGATGATCAAATCAAATAAATACAAAAATACGCAGTAAATCTATACCTATCCGTAATTTAATGTAACGTGTATACTTTCACCCCAAGAAAATCACATCATCATGGACTAAAATTCGGATATAATGCTATATAAGCAGAGATGGTGATAAAGTATGTGTATCCTTGTGTTTTTATGTATTTTCTTTCTTGCATAATTCAAATCCAAGTATACACGAATAAGCCAGTATGATCATGATGATGATGATGATGTAGAGGATCTTTTTACGACAGTCATAAAAATTACTTGAACCTTCTGATTAAATTAAGACGAATTTATTAGGCTGCAGTTTGGCAATAACGTTAAAAACGGAGAGTAAATACATCCGCCAAATAGCATTTTTTTCCTGCATACTCACATGACAGCAATTGCAATTTGCAACATTGTAAGTTGTAATAGTAGTGTATTTCAGAATTTTAGTCATGAAAGGAACATATAACTGCCCACGTACTAAAAAGCCAACTAGTTTCTCTCTAGAATCATAGCAGCAGAAGATATTTTCATTTTATTTATTTTATAATGCAAACGTATTAGGAATACAAATATATTTTACTGTAAAGCATGCCATGTCATATTTTGTCATGTACGTGTGTTGATCAACAGTGTAATTTTCTAAATGGATTAGGAATTCGAGGAAACGAGGATGAGAGAGAAATGTTGATTGAATCTACTAGATTATATGATAATATGCATAGATATGCCTTTTTCATAATAAATGTATTTATATAACCTTGCAAAAATTAGTAAAACGGAACGGAACAAATCTATTAGGAAACAAAAATGTACATACAAATTTTTATTATATAGCTTTAATACACACATGAGTTTGTGGGCGACGGTAATAAATGAAAGAAAAATGCACAGACATGTTTCCGGTTTTGTTTGCAGAGGAAAGTGCTAGAGTAAAATATAGGCGTGGCGCAGCACCCAATCTCATTTTGAGTATGTTTGTTTTATGCAAATACATATAAAAAAAATCTGAGAAGAACAAAAAGTGATGATGATGATGATAATGACTTTAGTTTTTTAAGTAAGACATCTTATTGTCATGCATAGAAAAGTTATTTGTGTACACAAAAAATAACAAATAGCGAGAAGAGGAAGATGAAGGAAAAGCATTAACAATCCGCGAGTACTCCTAGCGGTTGATTTTCAAGGAAACGGAAATGGGAAAATAAGAACCAGAAGAGTAGAAAGTGGCTTTTATTTTCCATCTTTCATCGTTCCTACATACACCATAGAATACTAATGAACTCTTCTAATATTTTAAGAATTTTATTTAGGAAAACGAATAAATTCGACTTAAAATAATAATAAAAAAATGATTTCATTGCAAAGACTATTTTTGATGAAAAGTGTGTTTATATTATACAGCTTACTAATGAACGTCAATGCATGCAAATAATCTCAGGAGGAACCGTAAAAGCTCCTCCGTAATGTGGGTTTGAGGGAAAATATTTCTTGCTTAAAACTTCAGCACAAGACTGGAAATTTATCTGACTATTTGACTCCTATATTCTTTCTCTCCCTCTCTCCCTTCTCTATATACACACCATTCAAGACTAACATGTGCGGAGCAAATAAATTTGTCCATGAAACAATACCCTCATTATTACTCCTATTATTCCCCTTCAATCCCTTATCCAAACAAACTCACAAGATATTATCGCGTTTAATATAGTTTACACAGCCGTGTGGTAGTTACCGCATTTTTACTTATTCTACCAGCCCAAGAGAGACGACGGAAAGAGAAAGAGTACAAATTAGTGTAGTTGTAGTAGTAGTAGTAGCGTAGCGAACATGTGAAGTTTCCTACAGGGAAGCCAAACTTTCTTTTGTTCCTTCAAAGTTTCTGTTTTCCTTTCCACTAGCTTCTTCTTTTTCTTTCCTGATATTATTTGGATAATATGGCTAAAAATACATATGTGCGCACTCAGCAGACCTAATCATCAAGATTCCTGCGAGTCTCCGCCATCAGGAAAAAAATATAATGATTTTATATCCGCAGAGTACCTTTTAGAGACCTTTCTCCTATTATTAGATGAATAGGTCAAAAGCATAAACTGAAGAGTATGAAAATCATATACACCGGGAAAAAACTTTGTTATACTGGGAATTAACCGCTTGATTGTTAAAGTTTACTTCGACGATGAAGATGACGATGATGAAGCCTATATACAAGATGTAAGTTTTTTTTCGTATACTCTCGTAATAATTATTTGCTCTTCAAAATCAGATCCAAAGTGAACTTGATGAAGGTTCATTAAATTTTACATTCTGCTTTCATTAGACTTATGTATACCTATGTATCGTAAACAATATAGTAATATTCAACATGAAACAATATTTCAGCACTGCACTGAGTAACTTCAAGAATTTTCTTTCAGTATTTTGAACCAGCAGTAGTCGCTAACTACACAGCATTGCGAGTTAGTGCGGGGATGCATATGATATTTAAAAAGTTTATTTTTTGTTACGTAAAGATCTCAAAAATAAAAATTACGTATATGCATAACTATTTATGCCATGGCAGGTGATCATTATTAGTTTACTTCACATTGCACCCACACACACACGCGAATCAAGTATGTTTTTACTTTTGAGTCGCTAAAAGGTATTTCCGTTTGATACTCTAGTTATATGTTGTGTGTATGTGTGTATGTGTAGACAGCAAACTTGTGGTTGCATGACATGACTTTTATAAGAGATCCTATAAATTACTTACATGAAATTGTTTGGCTGAATTGTGAGTGATGTATTTTTATTTGTTTGTAGGTATGTATGTATAAATGTATATGTGTGAGAGTGTATGCAACTAGAGCGAGAAAAAAAGCACGATCTATTACTACTATTACTCATTGTCAATCTATCTACACTTGGAAAAGTGAAAGTGAAGTAGAGAGAGAGAAAATGAGAATGCCAACTCTTTCCCTCACTTAGCTCCTATTTTTAACACTTCTTTTCCTTTTTCTTCTTAGCAGCCAAGTAAAAGTTTTTAGCCAAGTTGCGTTCAAGTTGAGGGGTAGGTTGTAATAATAAATTGTTTGCTGTCGGTTGGAAATAAAGAGTGTGACTGTGCGGAGTGCGAAGGTACTCAGTACTCTGTATAGTAGTTACGACCAAGTTGAGTGACCATGCAATGCAATCAAAGGATAATATTTAAATGCACATTCTTTTCGATTGGGTATACGTACAATGTAATACTCGCTTATGATGATAAGCAAAAAGGCAAAGTCAACAGTCAAACAAAATGACACTTTTTCGATTAGAAAATGCAGTGAGGTGGGTGTGAGAAGAAAGTCACAGTTCAAAAATATTTGAAAGCGTTGCAGTTGCCGACGAGTCGTGAAAATTGGCATCATATCATCATTTGCAGCATGGATGTGTACCTATTTAGTTTTTTGTACCTTAATAAAAAAGTCTTGCTGACCGTAAACATGATTGAATGAACATGGTTTTGTATTAATAACATTAACAATAGTATTTACAATGCAGGCAGACTGCAGACTGGCCATAAATCAATGTCATGTATCGTTTTTACGCTAGACTAATAATATACTACGTACGTAATACGTAATACACAACACACCGTGTGTTACACACGTACCTGTATTGAATCCGTATTACCGCATAATTTCATTGACATTAAATGTTACGAGAAATTTTTTATGCTTTATGCGTGGTAAAAAGAAGGGTAAGATTTTAGCTATTATTTTAACAAGCTTTACAGGTTAACGTTGCTTTACATAAAATTAAGATTTGAAAGTATAATAACCAGTTTAATATTTAGCATAA